>PYHX02000413.1:71570857-71601653 GCA_004302925.2 Cochliomyia hominivorax | reverse complement strand
TTCTGGCCGAAACTTAATCGCGACTTAAAAAAACCAAATAAATGCCAGCAGTCGTTTTTGAAAACATTCCCTTTGTATAAATTCTACACGCATTTGAACGAGATGTGACAAAAACCTTTCTCTTGAAGCCGCATTTGCAAATTTCTTGCCAATCAAAAGTTTTAAACAAATTTATTCATTTCGTGTACAAAAATTTGTCAGCTACCTTCACCGGTTAGATGAAACGTAAAGTATATTTCGTCATCCACTACAATTCTAATGCATTAATACGTTGGTACATATCCTGCTTTTTAATGTTGATTCTTGATTTTCAGTTCTGTTTGGGTATTTTATAGTTTTTAAATTTACATATCGCAAATTCATCTGCTGGTTTTTTATTTTTTTAACGACGATTAGCGTCAAATATCTCCAAGTTTTTTCCTTTACCTGTATTTTTATATTTCTCGTTTTTCTTTTTGTTTTTTGCAGTTTTAAGTGATTTCGCTTACTTAGAACGAGTAAGTCGGGTTTTTATTAAATTAGTGTAGAACTTTTTTATGAGTTTCAAGTTCCATGGCGTGTAAATAATTCAAACCTCAACAGAATCAAATAAAAATTCAAATTATAATGCTGCCAGATTATAACTGAACAGTGCTTTATGACCATTTTGATGCAAATGAACGTCTTTAAAAAATATTTAATAATTTAAGTTTTTCGGTTTTTTGTTGAAATAGGTTATTTACTACGAAAATTCAGAATAGCGCCCTTGGTCAGGGTTGTCAAATTTTATTTTAACTCTATTGCGAAAAACAAAACTTAATACCGCTTAAATTTAAAATATATCCCATATAATGTCCTCTCTGCTATGAGGATTTAACCTCATTAAAGTCTTAGAAATAAAGCGAGTTTAGCAAAATTCAATGGTATTCTCATAGGTCCCATACAAGCATCCTTTCAGGTATCATTTTGAAGTTAATAAATCTCACATATTCATTGGTATTGTAATAATTGATCGATTTAAGATAAATATAAGTAAAATAGATTTAGAAACGGGTCAGTGCGTTTCTTGTAGCTCCCATATAAATGAAAATTTATTTTAAAACACATAAGTTCCACATAAATATTATAATAAACAAATGTACTGTACACTCCAAAATAAATCAGAAAACAAAATTATACGAAGGTCGTTCATTACTTCGATTTTTTCAAAGTTTTAACTTTAGATTATTATAAAATTTTAATATATTATATGGTTAATGCATCAATATTTTTAAATTAAAATTACAAAGACAACAAGGTAAAGAGTTTGAAATTTATTTCGACTTGACAATCTTTGATTCTAAATAAAAATATGGCGAATTTTTTAAATATCAACAAATCCGGTAGCTAATTTTTAATGGTCAACGACTATTCTAGATTCTACTTTTTCCAAAAAATCGATTTGAGTTTAATAAAATCGCCAAGTTATCGTTATATCGCTAATTGGAATTTTTATCGTTAAAGCCAATAAAAATTGTCACGCGAGAAATCCCATTTCTGATAGAGCTGCCCCAGATATGAATTAGTTTTATTTTGAATGCATTTTAATTTCTTCCGTTCTCCTTTTTGCTTACAAATTCGAATTTTATTTACAAAATATGTGAATTTTTTGCTTTCTGTTATTTATTATTTGAAACAGTAACGTAAATAAAATGTCACATTAAAAAGAAATATGTCACATGCATAAACAAATAAGTATTACAAAAAAAAAGTGATTGATTTGAAATTAATTTTCCACAATATTTTTATACGAATCCATAAAAAAGCTTATGGTATGAAAGATTTGTTTGCTACAAAACAAAAAACGAAAAAAAAAAAAAAAAAAAAAAACATAGAAAATAAATATTTGTAAATGTAAACTGAAATAAATTGTTGGTAATAAATTTGTTTACTACAATTATTTATGATTTTGGAAACTTCTATGGATTTATATTATTCAATGCGCCATATTAATACCTCTGATCTACAACTTGCAAAAATTTTTAGAAAATTTTTAAATTAGTTTAAGTTTTACCTTTGAATAAATCTAAAAATATGATAAAGAACATCCATGGTGCTATTCCTAGGGGTCCTCCACGAGCAAGCGTTTTCTGTATTTTCTCGGAAAATTTATTTTTGTTAATCCCTAGAAATTTTTATCAGAAATTTTAAAGGATGTAATTTAATTAAGAGTATATTTCTTTCGTGTGTAACCCAGAAGTAATCCCCTAAGAGTTCAAATGAAATTTTCCAGATTTTTTGTTATTGTCCTAAGGATTTTTAATTAAAACTTGCTATATTGCTCCAATAGAAATATAGTAATATACTGATATCTGAAATATTTAATAATTTAATAAAATCCGGAAATAATATATTCGACTTGGAATTTCAGTAATATCGTATCATATTCGACTAGAGGAAATTTAGGATTCCAAGTTGTTTTTCTAAATTTTATCCTTTTTTATTAAAAAAAACACCCACTTTAAAGTATACCTTACGACTCGAGTTGATTTAACGATGTCCGTCCATCAGTCTATATGTCCGGCTGGCTATCCCATGTAAATCTTGTGAATACTCTAAAGGGTTCAATTTTTGATACACCTTAATGAAATTTAGTACATGTTATTTTGTGGCATCATATTAAGACGAATATTTCAGGTAGCTCCAAAATGTTATCCCGAAATGGACTTTTAAGTTCATAAAAGTCATATAGATTCAATACACAGTTCCCAATATACATTATGAATGACATAAATCTCGCGTTTATGTTGGTATTTTAAAAACAAACAATCTAAAATCGATCTTCGAAATTGCATGGGGGTTGGACTATTATTTCTTGGTGTTGTAAAAACAATAGCTCAAATTAAGATAAGTATGATCTAAAATCGTTCTTCAATTTATATGAAGTTCGGTCTATTGTTTCTTTTTGCTCCGATGTAATACCCCAGACAAGATCCTTTTCAAAAGCAGACATTTCATAAATGTATTAATGAACCTCACACTTAATCTTTATCAGAAAGGAAATTCTACGAGGGTTTTAAATAAATTTTCGTAGCTGTCATTTACAACCAACAATATGGTGTAGGGTATTACCTAGTGAGACTTTAACCGTCTATAACCTTTTTACTTGTCTTGAATTCATTTTGATTTATTTCAGTAACTAAGTATTCTTATCATCAACCCTTTTTTCCTTTGTTATTCTCATAATACTTTTTTTCTGAGTTTACATTATACGTCAACTGAATAAAATATATGTTGTAGTCTACTTAGATTTTTTATATTCGTATTTCAAAAGGAACAAAAGAAAATTTGCTTCATGGAAAAAGAAAAAAATAATAAAATGTGTTGCTATACGTTACAAACGATTTTAGAATTTAAATTTCAAAAGATATTGACATATTTACAAATATTTGTATTTTTTTATTTAAGCTTTAACTTACGTTTGTAAATTGTATTCTTTACTCGGTTCGCTTTTCTGCACAAAAATTCTCCTCTGTCTTCGATTCAGAAAAAATCATAGATTGCGGCGTGTATGAAAAAATCATGCAAAGCGATTTGTCGAAATAGGAAGATTTTTGCAGTAATAATTCAGATATTCTATTATATTTGCTTTGAATAAAGATACTTTGGGTGTTATAAATATAACCAGTTAAATCGTTTCATAGGAGAAGGACATCTCTAGATAAATATATATATTTGATAACACTTTTTTCTTCGTATGGTAGGAACTTTTTCCCCCTGATTTGTCATCCATTTTTCCACGTATGATACTTTCACAAGAAAAATATTGGGACAACATTCTAGAATTACCTAAATCTCTTAACTATCGCTGTAATAGTTCTAAAAATAATCTATTATTAATTTTTACATCCAATGGGGTCCACCTTTCCGTCTTATGATCCTATCTGTCAAACATTTTATAAGGCAAAATTGTTTCTTAAGAAATAAGGAAATTACCTAAATGAAATCTTTATACTCTCACTTCATTTGCTTTGGCAAGTGATTAAATCTCCCTTAGATCCTGCAATTAATTCTTAGATATACGATAACCTATATTTGAAATATATGTGACCACGATTTCCCCTGATCCCAATTATCCTACATTTTGTACAGTAAAACTGTTTCTTGATAACTTATTGGTATCTTAAGAGCACCACATCCATACTTCTTTACATATTCGATAATTAATATTTGCATTTTATGGGGTATCACTACCACTGCTTTTATAAGTCCTGCAATTTTTCTTTAATATTTGATATTGAAATTTGCTTCGCATAGGGGTTACCTCTCCCTTATCCTACCCAACCTTTATATTTTTCGAATAAAACAGCTCGTTAGGAGTCCCCGAAATTTTCTCTTCAATAATTCTTTAGATATTCCATAATTAAAATTGTAATATTCCATAATTAAAACGTATGGGGAAAATCTCACCTTAATCCTATCAGTCCTATATTTTGGGAAAGTTAGTGGTATTAAATTTTAAAAACATCATTTAAGATGTTCGATAATTATTTTTTTTATAATGTGATTACCTTTCCTCTTGATCGCAGCCATCCTACATATTGGTCAGTAGAACAGTTTATGGAAAACTTTAAAGTTCTTTATATAGTTGAAAATAATTATTTGTACATTTGGGGGAACCTCTCCCCCGAACCCTATCAACATTTTTAAAGTCTATGTTAGTTTCGGATATATTGGGATAATAATGAGAAAATTATAACAAAATCGGTTCTGTAGTTTAGCTGTCTGTAAGTTCCAAACAGACAAACACGGATTCATAAGGTAATAAAAAAATTTTGATGGATACAATTGTTAAAGCAGATACAATTTTGTAAATATTTAATATTTTATGTCAAATTGAAATTTGCCCAAATTTAGAATATTCAAATTTTATTATATAATAATTGATTGGCTCTAGAAAATAAATCACCAATTTCTTCCATTTTTTATTTTTAAGTTAATTTCAAAATTTTTCAATAATAAAGACACAAATCAATGATGTTCCAAGAAAAACTTCTATTTTTCAAAATTAATATTCAAAAGGAACAATATTCTAATGTAATAACAACTTATAATAACTAATAATAACAACTAATTTTATAAGAACTAAATTGGGACCATAGAGTTTCCATAACCATCATGTGCAGACATACAGTCAACAATGGACTGAGGGACATCCTTAAATCAACGATGTCCGTCCATCTGTCTGTCCATTTGAGCTTTTAGTTGATTTAATTTTCTTCAGATATATTTTTTACATTTATAAATTGGGCTTAAAATTTATTTGCTTCTGGAATTCAATCATTTCAGATTATGAGTTATCCTCACATTTCTTAAAAAATGGGATTTACCCAGTGCGCTTTGCTGCACAGTACAATGTAATTGCTTCGTGTATTTAAAAATTCATGCAAATGACATTTGTCCAAATTGGAAGATTTTGTGTCTTAATAGTTCTTTATCCATAAAAAAAACAAAATTTGGAAACTCTAAATGTAATAGTTATAGATAGATATCCGATAATCCCGTTTTATTTTAAAGATAGTTAGATTTTCCCCTGATCAAATTATATAAAAATGGTTGGGAAAAAGGTTTATTAAACTTATTTAAATATTCCTTAAGTCAGCCATGGTCCTATCTGTCCTCTTTATTCAATATAGGTATTCTTTGAGAGAGTAACTGGCATTAAAATTGTCAACTCTCTCTGAAACAGTAATTTTATGTGGGCTACTTTTCCTTTTAGTTTAACTGTTTCTTGAGAGAGTATTTGAAACTCATTTAACTAATTTTTTACATATTCAATAATCAATATATTTTAATTCCATCCATCCTACATTTTGTCTAGTATAAATTATATGAAATCTTGACACTCTTTCAATACTTCTTAAGATAATCGATAATAAATATTTGCATTATATGGGACTATATCACGCACGCTTGAGAAAGTGACTATATTTAGAAACTATCGTTTAAGTATTTCTTTAGATATTTGGTTATTATTATTTACTTTATATGAGGGTGCCTCTATTTCTGATCCTACCGTATGTTATTTAAGGATATAACGTGATGAATCTTCGCAAATTTCAACAAAACCAACAAACACAGATTCAGTTTTATATATGGATACATAAAAGTTGAAAACCTTTAATTTCTCAGATTAGCTGATTTAGTGAATATCAAGAAAACGGACAGTCCGTTTATCTCTGGTAGGCTCGCCTCATTATTATTAGTTCTAGCTCAATGAGATTAAGCAGGATGGTGACTGTCGACTATCGGTCGGAAATCGATTTTTGCTTATACTTCTGTATCTTAGAAACGTTATAAACATTGCTAGAGCAAAGGAGATTTTAAGTTGACTTGGTGGACTACAAGTGAGAATTGATAAAAAAGAAATATTGTATATAATAAATTCTTTTAATACCATAAAATAAATGAATCCATTAAAAAATTACATCTGAGGTTGCAATTTTGAAAAAAAAATCGTATTTTTGAAACTTTTTCTAAAAGGTGGCATAATTTAGTCGCTGATTGGATTGTTTTATAATGCATTTTAACCGAATGCGTGTAAACTTTATTTACATGGATAAAATTTCGAGATTTTTCATATGGAGAAGGCAAAATCTTTTTAATTCTCATTTTTATAAAATACTTTTAAAAAATATCTTCTTTATATAATATCTTCTTTAGTTATCATTTATATTATTTTTAGTATGTGGTGCTATTTTATTTATTCCAACTGTATGAAACATAAAATACTGTCCATTTTAAATTAAATTTTTTTTGCAAAAACATTTTTGGTATTGTACACAATTTTATAAAAAGACCGCATATCGAAGCGCCACTTTATCAAGCTTTTCATTCAGGAAAACTTCACTTTGTTAACTAATATGAAAATTTACATTTTCCCATAGAAAATGGAAAAAGGAATTTCTCAATATTTGACATTTACATATGTGTGTTGAAATGGTTTTACAAAAAGGACACATTTGTCTGTGTTCTAACGGTCAACAAATACCCAATAAGTGTTATTCAAATTTATTTCTTGAAAGACAAAAGAATGAAAGCAACATGTGATTGGAAATGAAAAATATAAGTGATAAAACATGTAAACAAAGGAAAAACACAGATAAGGATTTGTTTATTTCACACTTATAGAAATATTTGTGAAACTTATAGAAATATTTGTGAAAAACAACCGCAAGCTTGTCTAACAATAATATGTGGATTTAGGTAAAAAGGTTTAAATAATTTAAAACGTATTTTCATTAATATTAAAAAATAAAGATCCTCCCAATATATTGGTAGTGAAATAGTGTTAATGGAGCTATGTTATCCCCATACAGTTTTCCATTGGATTTAACTCGACTTCAAGCCATCCAGTTCGACACAGGTATACTTTGTTCATTAAATTATGATTCACCGCAACATTATCTTGCTAGAATAAGCATCTTCATCCATTTTTCATTCATTAAATCGATGTTAATTCTCGTATTCATTTTAATTGGAACAAAAGAAAATTTAATCTTGGCAACTGCTGAAAATGCTGCCAAAACCACTATACTGAAACTACTTTTTGACATCCAAACGCTGTTAGATCTCAAATCGTGCCAATAACATGAGTGGTGACTTCGGGGCGTATAAATTAATTTTTCCACTCCTCTGCTTCTTTTGTTGCTAAAATTTTATGTTTTCATCTCTTCGTAAAATTTGAGCAACATGTTTGTTAGTCACAAGAAAAAGTTTTTGTTCCATATTTATATATAATTTAATTTGTTACGTGTTGTTTTTGTGTTGTATTCCCTTGAAAGTTTCTAAACAATAAAATTCTGTACTTAAAAAAATCACAGAATGATGCATTATAACCGAAAATATCGGAAGAATCGGTAAGAAGGTACACTCCATACACAGCAAATACCTCTTTGAAACTCTTGAATCGCACATAGACGTGGTTATTGTATAAATATTAAGTCAAATTAAGGTAAATAAAAGCCAAAGTCGATGTGCCAAATTATACGAGAGTCAATCCATAATATTTTCTAACGCTCATATAAATTTCCAGAAAAAATCCTTTTAAAAAACGCATAAATTTCACATAAATGTTAGCATCACATACATAAGCATAAATAAGAAAAAACAATTTTACGAGGGCCGTTAATAAATTCCTCGTAGCAGATATTTACAAGCAAAATATGGAGTGAAGTATTTCATAGTAGGGCTTGCCTGATAGTGTTTTTTGACCATACAAAAAAAGGACTATCGCGATTATTATTTTGTTTTTTCCCTGAATCGTGGACGAAGAAGAATTTTTGTACAGCAATGCGCACCGGTTTTAAGCTAGTATATTCTAAAGTTGTCACTTAAATTATTTTGTATAGACGTTGCTCTTTGATTGTTCACAACTGTACGGTATGTTTTTATATACCTTCCAGTTGTGAACAAACTTTTCTTCTTTATTTTTTGTTTTGCATGTCCTTTTTAAAGTCCTACGAAATTTAAAAAGAAGACACATTTCTAAGCGACAAGCTTTTTACTCAGGAAAATTATTCATTGTCAACTAATACTAAAATCTACATTTTCCTATACCAAAAAGGGGAAAAAAGGAAATTGCCAAATATTTGGCATTTACATATGTTTGTCTATTAAATTGTTTTGAAAAATTCACAGCTGTCTGTGTTCTAAAGGTCAACAAATAACCAATATAAGTTATCCAAATGTATTTCTTGAAAGGACAAAAGAATGAAAACATTAAAGATAAAACAACTAAAAAAGGTACAAGGAAGCCAAATGTATTTTTTACTTCCGCATTTATAAATATTTGTGAAAATCAACCACAATCTAATATTACTTTAATTTAGGATAAAATGTTTGCTTTTAAAAGTATTTGCATTAAAATGAAAGAGGCCATTTAAATTTATAGTAGGCCAAGCCCGACTTTTTAATACCCCACATCACAGTTTTTATTATAAATGGGAGCTACTTAAAATTAATGAATGACCCTCGCACAAATTTACTTTATAATTTATGCTCGAGAGTGCAATATATTATGGTACTAACATTATGTGACATTTGTGCGTTTTAATAGAACCTTTTCAGGGGATTATACGGGAGCTAGAAGAAATTATGAATCGATTTTTGATTTTAGGTTGACTAATTCTTAGCACAATTTCGTTAAAATCGCTTTAAAAAGTGATATTTCGAAAGGGACCTATGATAAGTAATGAACTGACCCTCGCATATTTTGGCATATCATTTTAGAATTTCTAAATTGTAACACATTTATTTTTAATAGCTTTGTATTAAGGACTTTTATATCCTTAAAACTCCATTCCGGGAAGAACATTTGTATGGAAGGTACCTGAAATATTGAACTGAACATAACAAATTTCAACAGATTTCGTCCTTAGGCCGAAATGGTAATATATATCAAGTTTCATCGTGACATATTAAAAATTGCGTCCCTGTAGACTGTTCAAATATTTACATGGACGGTCATTTGGACAGACAGACGGACGAATATCGTTTAGTTGACTCAGAAATTGATTCTGAGTCAAACGGTATATTTAAATGTGAGTGTACTACCATGTCTTCTACTCGTTACAAACATCAGCTCAAACGCATAATATACCACTTTCGGTGGCTATTTATGTAAACAGTCTGCAGGTAGCAATTTTTGTAATATAGATGAAATTTGGTAAACATTATTTTCTCCTAAGAACGAAACTTATTGAAATTAGACATGTTCATGTACAAGGAGGGTCGATCCAATATTTCTCATAGGACTCATATAAACCCCATTCCAAATATCACTTCGAAGGGCATAAACCTTGGTATTATAATAATAACAGGTCAAGTTAAGTTAAATATAAGCAAAAATCTATGTGCAAATTTAAACGAGGGTCGAATCTACATATATGTAACTGCCATATATATATATATATATATATATATATATATATATATATATATATATATATATATATATATATATATATATATATATATATATATATATATATATATATATATATATATATATATATATATATATATATATATATATATATATATATATATATATATATATATATATATATATATATATATATATATATATATTATATATATATATATATATATATATATATATATATATATATATATATATATATATATATATATATATATATATATATATATATATATATATATATATATATATATATATATATATATATGCATTTTAAATAAACTTAACATAGATATTAATGTCAAAATAATATTCTTATATGCTAATTAGTACGAGGGTCGTTCACTAATTTTTCGTAACTACAATTTTTTACCAACAACGCAGTGTAGGTTATGAGACAATCGGACCTGACAGACTATATATTCTTACTTGTTTTGTTTTGTATTACGTGAAAAACGTTTTCGTAAAATTTAAATATTAAAAGAAATAAAATAAAAAACTTTTTCAACATAAAAAAATTTTTGAGGTTATAACACTTTTAAAGTAAACTATATATTTATAATATAAGTTTATAAGTTATTTGATTCCAAAGAGAATAAAATACATTGTTCTCAAATGAGAAGTAGGTTTCCAGTTTTTACTATGTATAATAGTTTACTTTGGGGGAATATGAAAATTTTCCACATAAAAATCACACCAAATTTGAATGTGAGATTGAAAAAATGGGTTACTTAGTCTGCATGTCCAGTTGCTATATAAAGTAATAATTATTTCAATGCATTTAAATAAATTTTGTTTAAAATTAAATCTTACTTACCGGCAAAGTGTTCTAAAATGAGTAAGAATGTTTCTGAATTCTTCTCTGTCGAAACTTAAATACCCTCCACCACTTGGAAACATTCACATGATTTGAAGATATTTTTACGGAAAAATAATTATTAGTCCATCAGCTTAAACACCGATTTCGAAAAAGGTATCTATTAAAACTATAGTGAAATGCGGTATCACATTCCTGAAATAACCAATAAATATTGATATTCCGAGATATTCCCTTTAATGGCCGATATTACTATACAAATAAAGTTTAAGAAAGGATTATATATTAAAGAAAATTGAATAAATGTCTGAATGTCAATACTGTTGTTCCAAAAATTAATACCTTTTAAGCTTTAAACAGTCTTTCGAGAAAGTGGTATTTATAGAATTAGTTTAAAATATAATTGTACCAAATTTCAATAAAATTGGTTCAAATCATCTTATAAGTTGCAACACTTTTACGTGAAGAATCATAAAATAAAACTATAGCAAAAATAGGCTCCAATATACTTCAATTTAGTAACATATATTCAGAATAATTGAATAAAAAAAATAGGAGCTGTTGCGAAAAATAGACTTTTATTGGTCAATTAAGTAATACTTACCCATGAAAAGTAGAACAATAATCATGGTAATAAAATTGGTTCATGTACAATAGTTTTATAGACTAAAAACAATTTTCAGGTAATGGACGTTATATGGAAGCTACAGCAAATATGAACTTAAATCGTCAAATAAGTAACAAGACGTGACAATTTCTTAAAGAGTTTTGTGGATAAAAGTTTTTAAACTAACAATTTTTCCCAGGAAGGGGCCTTATTATCTTATATGGGAGTTATAACAAAATATGATGCAGATTTCTCCGAATTTCAATAGAAGTAACATATAAGAGTTTTAGAAGATTAAAACTATATTCTCCTCTTATATGGAATTCAATAGAATTGGTCCATAATTGAGCATTTTATGCACTTAAAACTATGTGCCATGATGGTTTCTTCTAATGGAACAAGGCTCCAGCACAATCTTTATCCTTTGGATTTATTTCTTTTATCAAAATAAGTATATGTTGCAAATTTCAGATAATAATCCTCGAAATTGCGTATTTTGTATATTTTAACCTGTAACATTTTTCTAACAGATTTTGATTATTTTTCGATGTATGTTATAATTTTGTTTAAATCCTTTTACCTTCTATTGAAAAGTTTAGAAGGTTTATTTTTCGGAATGTTGAGGTTGTCTAATATATCGGTGTATAGCTTCTTTACTAACAAAGTGGCATTGATGGTTTTAAAAAGGAAACTGTTTAGGAGAATAACAGACAATGTGGCCAGGTTTCATTAAGTTCGGACAATTACTCTAGGCGTGAGAATATTTTCAACTGAAAGACAGACAGACAGACAGACAGACAGACAGACAGGTAGACGGACAGACAGGTTAACAGAGGGACGGACATAGTTTAATCGACTCAATTGAAGATCGATTCCTTCATAGCGTTACGCACGGAATGACAAAGTTAAAATATCCTCATCACCGCTTGTGATGGTAAAATAAAGAAGGAACTTTGTATAAAATCCTAAAAGGGACCTTATTCATGAAATTATTAACAAATATATGTAAATTACTATTACATCAAATAAAAATTATAGAACGACCCTCATAAAATTTAAGTTTATGATTTGTGCTTTATATAAAATGTATCTTTTTCAAATATCTTCATGATACTCACCTATTTGAGAGAATTGTTCATTTAAGATGATTTTGAAATGTGGGAGTTATACGGAATATGAACAATCACTTAATGAGTCAATTTTACGATGACCGTCCGTCTGGCATTCTGGCTGGCTGTCAACGTAAATTTTATGAATACTATCCAGGTCGCAATTTTTGATGAAATTCTGCACATATTATTATTTAAGTCCAAGGTCAAAACCTATTGGATATTAATTATGTTCGGTGCAATATTTCAGGTACCTCTCATACAAGTCTTCTCCCAGGTTTAAGCTCATATAAGTCCTAAATATAAAACGATTTTAACAAAATTTAATTTAGATATTCAAAAACGATGTGTTAAATTATGTGAGGGTCGTCCATTGTTTCTCATGAGTCCCTTTCAAGCACCCTTCCAAATATCACTTTTAAGGGCATAAATCTAAAATCAAAAACTCACTCATGTAGGGCATGACCGACATTCTTATTTTCTTCATATTCGTATGCCCTACTGCACCGAAGACTGATGTGGTATTATGAGTTTGTGCTGATGTTTGTAACATGCAGACTAAAATAGTGTTGTTAGTGAACATATTATTATTTTGGCCTAGGGACGAAGCCTGTTGAGATTGGACATGATAGGTCGAACATTTCAGGTAACTCCCATATATATTTTCCCGGAATGTGGTTTAAAGTCAAAAAAGTCTTAAGTACAAAGCGATTTATAATTTGGCACAAGTAACTCTTATAATATTCTGAAATGGTGTGAAATATACAATAGGTCCCATAGGTCCCATAAAAACCTCCCTCCAAATATCACTTTTAAGGACAAAAATCTCACATTTACGTGGGTATTATAATTATAATTAGGGAAATATAAGAAAAAATTTGATGTTCAAATTTATATGAGGTTCGGTGAATAATTTCTTGTGTCCCCATATAATCCTCAAGAAGAATTCATTTTAAACGCATAAATTTAACATAAATATTAGTGTGCCAATAATGTACTACACACTTAAGATTACATAAAAAATCAAATTATATGAGGACCGTTCATTATTTTTTTCATAACTACCATTTAACGAAGATGTAGTGTAGGGCATTAAAAAGTCGGCTTGATCAACTACACATTCTTACATAATTTGTATGCTACTCAGAATAAGATTAAAGTTCTTTTATTAACATTTCTTACATAAATAATCTTTTTATTTATTAAATTTACTTCTGAAGTGCGGGTTGATATGTTTTAAGAAATATGTTTATTTACCAAGTTAAGTTCTTTATAAATCTTCTTACTTCCTTTTTTAAATACATCCATTCAATTTTCTTATATCTTGTTATTATTCTTTCGAAAGTCGTTTGACATGAATTGACACTTTAGTTTCTTGTTGTGGTTGTAGCCATCAAAAAATCACTACAAATTAATGACAAACTACTTCATGGAACGGATAATGTCACTTCCACTGATTACTTTGCATTGATAAATTACAATAAGGTTTTTCCCTTTACAGTATAATGAAATTCAAATCAATTTTACGACTCTTCAAATGGTATGACTTAAAACCCAGCAACATCTAAGTTTAATAATATGAGAAATAGTTGTTAAGAAAGGCGGCACATACGAAGTGTTTTCCAATACGAACCAATGTGAAAGAAAATTGTATAAGAACTCTATCGTCTCATTACTTTTGCTTAACTTACATTGACATAAATGATTGATTTTCAAACGCAACATGTGGTAAAATGACTTCATTGCCAGACATCAAATTCGCACGTTGTATTTGAAATATCCATAAACGTATTTTCTGTTGTACGCTATAAAACAGAGTTATGCATATTAGTTCCTATACTTTCAATATTAAAACATTCTTGAAAATGTCATTACACTCAAAAAATTATGTTGGTAAAATCAAACTAATAATTTATTTAAAACAAATGAAAATTCTTTTAAAAGCTTTCATTTAAAACAAATAAATTTGTTACTTATTTTTAAATGTTTAGTTTTTTAATTACATTTTCAGTTAAATGAAAAATTTTTCTACAAAATATTAAAATGACTGAGTTTCATTTGTTTTAAGTCTTCAAAATTAACTTCATGAACATTTAAAATGCCAGATTTTTTAAAATGTCAGACTTTTAAAATGCCAGACTTTTTTATTAAATTTAGTTATGTTTATATTTATTGAAAATAATTTTGTAAAATATTTATAATTCAAAATTAAAAATAAAAAAGGGAAATAACTTGGAATGACACTTTTTAGATTAATCTTGTATGCGATATGTTGTTTTCGTTATAACATTGTTACCATAATAATCGAAATGCATCTGATAACTTGTAATTGACTTGGAACATTTAAAGCATTTTATCTGTAGTGGAAGGGAAATGGTTAAAGTCTGTGCATATGCTAAGAAATATATTCGAATATGAGAAATTACATTTGAATCAATGGTAAAGATTTTTAGAAAATTTTTGATTTGGATTTTTCATCAATAAGAAGATTCAATTGCCGTACTGTAAAATAATATGTGTTATTAAATAAATTTGCTTAATTGTCTAGTTTTACTTACTAAAACTTCCATATTTTATTTTGTTATTTATAATTATAATTATTATTATTATTATTATTATTATTATTATTATTATTATTATTATTATTATTATTATTATTTTTATTTTTTTTATACCCTCCACCACCACAAGTGGTGAGGTGAGGTATATTAAGTTTGTCATTCTGTGTGTAACGCTAAGAAGGAATCATCTCAGACCCAACAATGTATATATATTATTGCATCAAATCAAAAACTGAGTCGATTTAGCTATGTTCGTCTATCCGTCTGTCTGTCTGTCTGTCTGTCTGTCTGTCTGTCTGTCTGTCTGTTGGAAACTTTCTCACGCCTAGAATAATTGACCGAATTTAATGAAACTTGGCCACATCGTTGCTATTGTCCTAAGCAGTTTGCTATTTAAAATCAGCTATATCGGTTTATAAGCAAGGAAGTTATAGATCGATATCTGAAACAACCTCAAAATTTCGAAAATGAACTCTTATAATTTCTTCTAAAATTTAATTGGACCTAAACAAAAAACTAATTCAAGCATACAGTTGCACATGCTTCCTAACCATGCAAAAAACTATCAAAATCTGATCAACAGGAAAAATGTTATAGGCTATAATATGCAAAATTTTGATACACCCCAAACTCTTTGTGTCATATGGGCCGCAGATTTTAAGATAATTTACTGAAATTTGTCAGATATACTTATTTTGATACAATAATAAATCCAAAGAAGTCATATTATTCTGGGATCATTAATTGACCCAGCTCCCATATAAGGACCCTTCCCGGAATATGATTTATATCTTATAAAACTTTTAAATTTCAACCAATTCCATTGAAATTTGGCACAAATTATTTTTTAACTATCCTTAATATATGTTGTAAATTTTATTAACATCGATCCATATTTTGATGTAGCTCCCATATCATGCCCCTCACAGTTTTCAGCTTATAAAACGTATAAATAGAGACCAATTCTATTGAAATTCGCACAATGATTTTGCTAACTGTTCTGAAGATATTGTATTAATTTGCCCTATATCGGTACAAATGTTCCTATAGTTCCCTTATAACGGGATTTCCCGGTAAACGGATTTGAGTTTATAAAACATTTAAATTAACATCAATTTAATTAAAATTTAGCACAATGATTTTTATAACTATAATAAAAGTATTATATAAATATTAACAATCATGGTCCAAATTTTGCTGTAGCTCCCATATAAGACCCCTTCCCGGAAAACAGTTTTGAGCTTATAACAAGCATATTTTTTGTTTTTATACACTCCACAGTGCAAGTGGTAGAGAGGGAATATTAACTTTGTCATTCTGTGTGTAACGCTAAGAATGAATTATTTCAGACCCCATAATGTATATATTCAAAATCTCAGTCGATTTTCGACAATCTCTCTGTCTGCTCACATCCACAAAAATGGATCAATGAAATTTGGTAGTAAAAAGGCAGTTCAGTAGAAAAAAAGTTATTGCCAACATTATAACTAGTTTTGTGACTCATTAAGTGTTTCTGTGTTATATACTATATACAGTTGTGAGTGTATGGAACCTAACGTATTAACTTCACACGAATTTGTGGTAGCATTCTTACTTGTTTTTTAATAATATATATTTTATTATGTTTGTATTTTTTATTTGACTTGAAATAATAAAAAATAATAATTACTGAAATTTTCAAGTTTTTGAAAACTACAAATAGTAAATGTAAAAATTTTTTAAAGTGAATATGCTATCGAATCCTATATATTTATGGTTGATTTTATGTAATAATGTTAAAAAGGAATTTTCTATGTAAGATTCAGTAAGCATAAAACTAGTTAAATATATTTTCTAGAAAGTGGTATTAAGTGGGAACTATAGCTAAAAGTAATAGAGAAATAATTGTACACAATTTAGTTGTATTAAATTTATTATTGCATCGAAATAAATATTTAGAAAATTTCAAATCGCACAGAGTGTGCGATGTATCAAAATTTTGCATATTTTATCGCATAACTTTTTTCATATAAATCGGATTTTGATAATATTTTTTTCGAAGATGAAGTACATGTAATTGTATATTAAAGTATATTTTAGATTTGTAGACTTTGCTAATAAACCGATAAAGCTGGCTTTTTAAAAGAAATTGCCTAAAAGAAAATAGATAAAGTAATAAAATTTCACAGAATTATATACACAGACGGATATAGGACAAAGTGTAATCTACACAGCTTTTTATTTGATTATTTTTTTAGGGATACTTCTTGACGTTACACACGAAATGACAAATTTAGTATACCCTCATCACCACTTGTAGTGCTTGAGGGTGTAATAATTTACACTTTCAATCAGGGCAGTAAAAGACTTTATTATTCATAATAGAAAAAAAAAGAAATATTTTTTTCTTCAAAACTTTCCCCAATAATTTAGTTTTAAGGAACATTAAATCAGTAACAACATTTACATTCATTATTGAAGAAAGATTCGAAGAAAAAAAGGAAAAGTTATAACTTCGATTCTTTGAAATTTTTTTAAGAAACCGGTTTTGGGTTTGTTCGAAATATTCAATTTGAAATAAACCGTTTTCGCTTCTTGAATAATAACTAGTTAACGGATTTATAGCAAAATATTAAAACGCTTAGAAATAATAAGAATAATGTTTAATTAATTAAAAAAAACAATTAATATACGTGAATTCTAATGTGTCGATTAGTCCGTCTCTTTGCTGAAAGCATTCTCATGGTAACAATAATAATCGGAATTCAAAAAAAAATTTTCACATGGTTTGATATTGTCCTAAAGAGTTCAAAACCAGCAAAATGAGTGAAGTAGCTAAGAAGGTATAGACCGATATTTGAGACAACCACAAATTTAAGACCAAAACAATTACTATTCCAAAATTTATCAAAATCTGATAAGAAGAAAAAAATTATAATTACGCCTTATATATAAAGTAAAGTTTGTAGTATTAATGTATCTGTGTATATGTGTCTAACTTAATGTTGTTGATTAATATAGTTTAATATAGCACCCTTTTAGTTACGATTATTAAAAATATATATAAGTTATGGTTTCATTCTGTCTTAATCGTTTTACCTTTTGCTGAAATATTAAGAATAATTCATTTTCAGAATTTTGGCCAAGCCCGATATCAAGATGCAAACATGAGAATTATGGACCGAACTTTGTGGAATTTGATTTTACAATATGCGCTTTTGATACAATATAATTAATAACATTTTTTCATGACAATAACCAAATTTTCTTTTTTGAATGACAGAGTGACTTCTGTAATTCAGGTCAATAAGATTGGTAAATAGTAACTAAAGTGCATCGTATGCATGTGTTCTTGGATCAGATGTCATCCATGCGAAACACAATGAAAAAGCTTTTAAGAGTGCAGAACAAAATGAACCAACATAAATCTAAAGTTAAATTATTTCTGGAGATACATAATATTGACGTCATGTTGTTCTCAGAAACACATCTTGCAAATAGTTTAAATTTAAGTATACCAGGTTAATCGTTTATTAGCACGAACCACCTGGATGACTAGGCACATGATGTTCCAGACTTTATTATTATAAATAAATTACGACTTTATGACCTGAATGAATTCTCGAAACTATATGCAAGTAACATCCATTCATTTTTAATAATTTCCGAGCCTTTAACACTAAGCTCAATATTTTGTCTTCTATGCGTTTCAATGACCAAAGATAACATTAAGGAATTCTTTAATACTCTAGGATATCGTTTTATGGCTTGTGGTGATTTTGAATCGAGAGGTAAACAGCTATACAGTGTCATATACTGTGCCATAAGTCATATATCCCCTGGACAACCAAGGTACTTTGCTGTTGATTCTAGAAAATTTCCGGCCTTTAATGTTTTTGAAGTAATTAAAAACATTAAAGGGAACTGCGTATCCATTCAAATAATCTTCCGGCAAAGCATACAGAACAAATTGGATTAAATGTAGGAAATTCATCAGTTGTAACGTCCACACAAATCTAAAACTTGAGTGTGAGGAAAATAACAATAAATGTGTCAATGACTTTACATAGTTAACTTCCAAGAGTCAAATTCCGAAAAAATCCATAAAGCCATTTGTAGAGGCACATATTTTCTTTAAGAAAAGCTGATGCCCAGATTGATTTAATACTGGGAGAGACATGACTACGGTAAGTGGCAATGACATGATTGTTGTTACTCCAAATGATATTAATACGATTAGTCCATTGTCATGTCTGTCAAAGTTATTGGAGAATGTCTTACAAAAGAAAATTATGCCCTCTTTAAGCGATAGAAATATTATCCATGTGTTCCAATCAGAATTTCACGATAAAAATAACACTATTAAACAAGTTAGTCGTGTAACTGGAGAGATATAAAATTTTATGAAATAATGACATATTTTTCTGCTCTTTTCTTAGACGTCATGCAAGCGACCAAAAGACTTCAAATAAAGTTAAAATCGTCTAGCCTTCTTTAACAAGTTAAAAGCCATTCTGTAAAAAGGATACTAAAAATGTAAGAAATGGCCAGTAACACAAGTATCGACATTATACAGATGTCATATTCACAAAGATTTATAGATTTCATTGGTAAGAAAAAATATCCGTAAATTGAGGGACACAAATCATGAAATTACGAAACCATCTAAACTACCTGCAGGAGTAGTCTGTATGTTATAATCTTTTCTGTATGTTACAAACATAAGTATAAAAACCACCGTAGGGGATAATAATTTGAAGAAAAAATGAAATTTTTAACTTTTTAATTTATATAATAATTTTCAGTACTTGAAAATATTTTTACAAGTAAACTTGACTCCCATATTAGACTTTATAAATTCTTTGAAAGTGGAATTTTTATAACAGTTTTATATAAAAAATGTTGTAACAGAAAGCGTGGGCTTTACATCTGTTTATATCACTTATCCTTACTCATTAATCATAAATATTTAATGTCATGAAAACTTTTCAAACCCAAAATATTTTTCAAGTAAAAATTCTTAAACAAAAACTTTTTAAACGTTTGAAATTAACAAATTTAAATTCGGGTAAAAAAATAATATGAAAATTACGTTTTGTCAACTTAGGAAACAATTTATTTTGAGTGGAAACATTTATATGATTAAACTTTTAAAAAATTTATAAACACATACAAACATAATAAGTTAATAAACTTTGCGTTATCATAGTTATATATTGAACAAGGTATATTTTCTTTTCATTCCGTTTGTAACACCTTAAAGAATCATCTGAAATCCCGCAAAGAATATATATTCATGCATAAAATCAAAATCCGAATAGATTAACTATTTCTGTCTGTCTGTTGGAATCTTACATTATGAAAACAATCGATGAGTTGAAGATATTGCGAGATACTGGAATGTATTTTTCAAATTCTATATAAATTTTGGTATAAAGGCAAAGTTCAGATATTTTAGTCCTTGATTATTAGCGCATTTCATCAATGCAGCTAATAGAAAAGGGTGACAAAGTAGATGGAAGGATTAAGCAAATTAATCATAATTGTCTACAAGTTCTCTATGGATGCTAGTGGATGTCATCCTTATAACCTAACGCAATTGAAGAAAAGAATGTTTTATATGACGGGAAATATTAATGAAGATGGAATATTAAAAATATTACATAAAAGCCCGAATTTCGATAGAATTTAGCCATATTAAAAAAATTTAAACACAAAATTTTATTTCAGGAAGTGACATTGAAAAATAAAATCGAATATGGCCCGAAAAACAATTGTGTCAAACTTCCGCAAGAAAATTTTGCTGCGATAATGAATTATATGTTGGTGTATTTTATGAACAGATTTTGTTAAAGTCCAATAAGTTTTCATTGTAGATTTTAGAAAATATTTAATTCAGAATTTTAAAGTTTTCTCAGATATCGGTATATAACCTTTTTCTAATAAACCGATTATATTTTTAACTGAAACAGGCCACAAAAAACATGCATGCCATATTTTGTTAGAAAGGGTTTATTATTGTGGACGTAAGAATATTTCAACAGACGGAAAGATATACGGACGTGACTAAATCAGCTTAGTTTTTGATTTAATGCAAGATTATATATACTAAATACAGTCTTAAATGATTCCTTCTTGACGTTACAGACAGAATGACAAATTAAGTATACCCTCTTCACTACCTATGGAGGGTATAATGGGAAAATATATAATTTAGGTCAGCAATACCGTTGAGATTTTCGAAAAGATGCACAAAAAGAGCCCAATATCTCTCCAATGACCTTAGCTTCAGGCAGTTTGAGGAATTTGTCTCCTTTGGTACAAATACCACATTATTGTTTCAAGGCCTTATTTACCATAGTTACACGATGCCATATCAGGAAAAAATAAGTGGACACATTGTGAAGTTTTTTGAAAGGATTCCGCCTTATTTGTAAGCATTCCTTGATGTAAATTTCGTTATATATGGTCCTTTGTAATAAATAATTGGCTCTTATCACTGCAACTTTATATTATTTGCAATACTAAGGAAGTTTTGAAAAATTTTTGACCGCTTTTGGACATAAACTTTTCTCTAACATTCCCTCGAGCATCAGCAACATAAAATTTTTGACCAGAAATTTGTGGAACATTTGCCAGAACATACCTTTCGTCATCAATAATAATATTTTTGAGAAAACTTGACTTCAAATTCTGTGCTCTATTTTGGCCTCTAAGTTTTAAACTGTATTAACTCAAAAAATTTTGTACCAAATAGTCCGAGCACTAAGCTAACCGGGTTGCTTTCCTACCGGATGAGTTGGGGAGGTTTTTGAAAATGGTTTCTATTTTTTGACTTTAAAAATATCATGTTATAAGAAGCGGGTTTGTTATCAACAGACAAGTTCTCCCGGTGCTTTTTAATAACATTAGAATAGTTTGATGGCAGACCTTTGAATGCTTGGCCAACCTTTTGCAGGGTAAGTTGAATTTTGTTGAAAGTTTTTAATAAATTTAGTTATATAAGATTAACAATATATTCTTTTCTTTGATATTAAGCATAAAAACG
Organism: Cochliomyia hominivorax; assembly: GCA_004302925.2. Lineage (NCBI taxonomy): Eukaryota > Metazoa > Arthropoda > Insecta > Diptera > Calliphoridae > Cochliomyia > Cochliomyia hominivorax. The sequence goes on along the minus strand of PYHX02000413.1, from coordinate 71,579,571 downwards.
GACATGTTTTACAAGACAACTTGATACAAATATATGAAGTAATTCTTGGGTTAAAAGTTTTAATGAAAAGCTTGTGTTAAAAACTTTTGGATCTCGCTTCTTACTACAAATGCTTTTTAAAAACAATTTTTATACCCTCCACTACCACAAGTGGGGTAGGGGATATATAAAATTTATCATTCCGTCTGTAACGCTAAGAAAGAATCATCTCAGACCCATAATGTATATATTCTTGCATCAAATCAAAATCTGAGTCGATTTAGTTATGTCTGCCTGTTGTTGGCACGCTTACAACCACATAGAAATTTGGCTGGAGTATTTGCTATGGTCTTGAGAAGTTTCCTATTTAAAACTAGGAAAATCGGTTTCGCAATCAAAAGATATAGATAGATATCTGAGGCAACCTCTAGGTTCCAGCGAAGAATTTCGTACAACTGTCAATTCGAAATAGAAAGATTAAAATCAGATTTATTTATGAAGTTAAATAAACTTCATTATTAATATAAAAATTATTCAAATCAGTTCAGTAAAAAAAGCTATGGCCAAAAATATAACTAATTGTATGACTCATTAATTGTTCCTGTGTAGTATTTAAGAAAACGTTTATATATTACTATGTTTGTGAGTGTTTCTATGAGTGTGTATGTGGTGGATGATATTGAAAATTCGCAATAGATGAATAAAGTAGTCTTGTTCAATTTCGCTTTTTACAATTTTTAAAAAGGTTTTACAGTCAATGTCAGTTTTCCTTAGCCGAAAGGTGGTCAAAGTAATAAGTCAAAAAAAGAACAATATCTGAGTTATATCAAATTTACAAAGTTATCGAAACGAGAAAAAAAGTATGCGCGTCAAACAAAGTTCTTTGTTAAGTGAAAAAAATGGTTTGTGTTCCTTTTCTTTATTTTTATTCAAACCGGTACTTTATCTTGCTCTAAAATCTGATTTCATTTTTCCTTCAAAAATTCCTTGAAACATGTTTCTCTCTGATTGTATTCATTATATTTTAGTTGTTGCTGAATCAACAATTTGTTTGCGTTATATTTTCCCTGAAGAAAAAAATAAATATCTTAGTGTAGGAATTGATGTGTATTTTCCTGTTGCTTTCACCAACAATATTAAATAATGGGAGGAAATAATGATAAATATTTTCACATTATTTGTTTTATAGAATTTTGTGATAAGCAAAATGTATTCATAAATAATATTATTTATTTGTACTGGTTACTTGTTTAAGAGTTAAAGAGGTAATATGCATCAACGTTGTTTTAAAAGAATAATAAAAGGTCATGGCTTTATTTGTCTTCACATATTTCAAGGTAAATTATTGTAACTTCTCCCGAAATACGGTTATAAGCTCATATATATAATCCTCTATAAATCGAAATGCTCATTTCAAATTTCAAGAATATCGGCCCACAAATGAACATAGCTCTCATTTATAACAACTTCTGGAAATCCTTTTAAAGTGATCAAAATAAAAAATATTTTAATATTTTTAAAGATTGCGATTATGCAACCAAACAGAAACCGAACCAAATTTCTCATTATTTGGCTCTCAATCTCCAACACAACACGCTCATATAATAATAATTTTCGGAAAATATGTTTCATGAAAATATTTTGATCAAATCTTTCAAATCAAATCTACAGGGGTCAATCCAATAGTTCGCATCCTACGATTTTACTCTTATTTATTTCTAAGTTATTTCATTAACAGTAATCATCAGCTTCATTTTATGCTTTGCTTCCGTTCAACAAACTTAAAATTATTTCTTTGTTCAATTGTCGAGTCTTTTTGTCTCTTCGCTTATCATCGAACCACATCACAAGATTACAAAAGTAGTGAAATATGAAATATTTGAAATATAGCAAAGATGAAACGCGGTTTCCATTATAGGTCAACATAAATATTCAAATAGAATTTTATATGGGATTTATGGTCGATTATGAACGAACTTATTATTTTTATATAAGTTGTATTCTTATATTTTACAAAAACTCTAAGCACCCACTTCCACTCAAGTCCAAAATTATTATTGAAGAAATTTCTTTCAAAAGAAAATGTTTGAAAATTAAGGAGTTTTGTAGGCTTAAAATAGTTTTTCAAAAATTAGGATTTATATACGATGTAGCTAAAGTCTTATGAAGAGAGATGTTCATGAAATTAGAACTAGAATATTCAAGATATTTGAAAACATGTAAGAATGCTATATTCGGCTATGTCGAATCTTTAATAACCTCCACTCACATATACACTCATAAATGCACACAGTTTAAAAAGTTTTTGCCAAGTTAAATTTTTGGCTGTCGTTTTTTCCTACCGAACCGATTTTGACAATTTTATTGTAATTTGTGGATTTATAATTGAAAATTTTAGGAAAAGTTTTTAGCTTGAATTTTAAGTTTGCCTTCGAAATCGATCTATATCTTTTAATATACTTAAATGATTTTGCTAGATTTAAAGAGAAAATATCTCAGGACTATAGCAAACAAATTTCATCAATTATTGTGGATGTATTCGAGCTAACAACAGACCACACACACTGACAAGCAGACAGATGAACAGACATATAGACATAGCTAAATCTACTCAGATTTTGATTTAATGCAATAATATAAATACATTATGAGGTCTGAGATGATTACTTCTTAGCGTTACACACGGAATGACAAAGTTAATATAAACTCTTTTTTCTTTGTGGTGGTGGAGGATATAAAAATATTTGTGCTGAATTTGAGTAAAAGTAGTCCAAACTTAAGAGATTTTTAGTTTTAAAGCACTATTTTGTGATGAGGCTTTCTAACAATGATATTTAAGAGGAACAAAAAACAAATAAAGTGAATGTGTTGGAGTCTTATACTAAATTTGATTATTTCTCTTATTATTTTACATATATTTGTATTATATAAGCAAATATTAACAAAATGTAAAAAACACATATTTAATTTTAAAATTGGTCCATATTAAAGAGTTTAATAATATTTAAAACCACATTTCACGAAGTGAAGTTATAGGTCAAATATGGCTCCAACACAATACTGTTTCTTTCTTATATCTTCTTTATTTATTACTTCATTAAATGTAACATATGTGGCAAATTTTCGAAAATTATATCTTAAATTGCGACATATATGACACACTAATTTCAGAGGGTTCGAAATTTTTCATATTTTTAGAACTCTAACTTTTTTTCTTTTGATTCGATTTCTTATGATTGTTGATGATGCCAGTTCATATACTTAATTATTATAATTATTATTCATATATTAATTATGTATAAATCATGTTATTTTTTGTTAAAAGTTTATAAGATATTCTTTTTTGGGTTCAGATATCGGTTTATTATTTTTTCTAAAGTACCGATATAGCTAATTTTAAATAAGAAACTGTTTCGGACGACGGCAAACAATAACAATTGTTGGTGCCACACACGAATGTCAACCTCGTCGTCATTACTTGTGGTTACGCAAGTTATAAAACTTGTTCCGGGAAGGGGCCTTATATCGAATTGTAACCAAATCTGATCATGTCTTCGTGAAATTAGTTACTTATATTAAAAATAACTAGAAAAATACTTAAGTTCAATTTCAATTTCCGAATTTTCATATTTATATAGAAAGATCTATTATTTTCTATTCGTACTTAAAATTATTATTCTCTAAATTTTCTCAAATAGGCGAATGTTCTCTATAGTATAACCTTTCAGTATAACTATAATTTTGCATCTTTTTTTATAAGCAATAAACACGTGACTTCCGCAAAATGATTATAGTGTTATATTTTTTATTAATTGATGCAAATAATAATTAGTTAATAAATTGTCAACATGGATTTAGTTAAATCGTTAAAATATATGTTAATTAGTGTTTTTCAGTATTTTGCTAAAATAATTGAAGTTTTATGCTCTAATTTTAGTTTATAAAAATAGTTTTTTAATTCCCTTATTTTATTTCACATTTCAACTAAAAAACTATGAATGTGGATAATGGTGCGTATACCTTTTGACAGATATTTTTTGTTTATACTCTTTACTTATACGTATTGTATCCTCTTCCGTTCAAGTTAATAATTCTTACTCGATGAATTTCTTTTAATTTAGAAAATAGTTTGTATTTTAAATATTTATTAGTTTCTTATTTTGAAAAACTTTTTCTTGTCTGCTAACAATAACTAATTACTAAGGAGTGAGATCGAAAAATTCATAATATAAATCTTACAGCCTTTACTTTTTATTTGATTGAAATTATTATTACAGTTTACCAAAAATATTTTATAGTTTTAATTACAAGCGATGAAGTTTTGAACCTTCTTTTGGAAATTCCTACATTAATGATTTTATATTGCTTAGGTTGTTCGCCTCTGTTAAAAATTTTCCACGCATTTGGACACCTTTTATTGTGCTTTTCCATTCTCTTTTAATAAGAGCCCTGTATTTTTCTATTGGCCTGAGCTTCTGGCAGTTTGGAAAATTAGCCTCTCTTGGTGCTTATATCACATTATTGATCGGCACTACTCAAGTCAGGCCAAAAATACACGCTATGAAATCTTATGAATGAATCAACCTTTTTGTATTTTGCTTGCAATATTAAAAAATAAATAAATTCCTGTCAGGAATTTTTTAAGCCTTGTATGTTTTTATCCACTAAACACAATAGGTGGTGGCGGTATCATGCGTTAGTGCATAAAAAGTAGTCCTACCACCGTTCGACTTAGAATACTGAGTCGATTTAAGATCGTAAGCTGGCTATCTATGCAAAGCATGATCGCAAAGTACAGGTCGCAGTTTTAAAGATGTCTTAATGAAATTTGGCACGTAATATTATTTTATTATAGGCCATAACAAATGTTGCCCGGAATGGAGTTTTCAGGCCTTAAAATTCTAAATGTAAAACAATATCAACCAAATTTGGCAAAAATAAGTTTTATTATTAATCTACAACGACATGCCAAATTATACGAGGATCGGTCCATTATTTCTCATAGGTCCCTTATAACTACCCTTTCGAATATCATACGAGGGCCATACACAAAATTTTCTACCAAATGTGTTGGACGATCTTTTTTAAAATGCTTTCCATTTTTAAGCTTAGAAACATCATGTGGCTCATTCCTTATACTTGAACTAGCTTTTCTATCAACAGACAAGTCTTTACGGCACTGTTTAATAACTTTGGAAAGAGTTTGACGGTAACCTTAAATTTAAAGAAATTTTTGTATTATTATTATTAATGCGCACTTTATTGTGGTCACTCATTTTTATCAAATTAACATGTTTACATGATTAACTTGCTCAAAAAAATATTAAATAATACTTCTTTAAAATAATGAATTTTTCAATCTCATTCCTTATTCCGCCGATTAACAAGAACTAATTAGTACTTGTAACTCAGTTTAATTTAAAATCTACAGAATAACTTTTATTTTCCCTCTCATATTTAGCTCTTGTTATCGTAAAAATCTACAGAAAAGTTTTACAGCAGTTAATGTAATAATTCTCAGAAGAGCGAAATATTTTGCACAAACTCAAAACTATTTAAATATTGTTCAAGCAAAACTTATTTTGCACAACAAAATAAAATTCTTCCAAAATAATTTAAGAGAATTCAAAGAAAAATTTAGGAGTTGCAAAATATAAAAATCATCTAAAAACTATTTTGGGAATTCCAAGTTAAAATTATTAATTTGCATGAAAGTTATAAGAAGATGTCACTGTATAAATGTCAAAAATATATTCTAAAACAAGTAAAAATATTGCAGTATAAAGTGTTGGTTACAATTGTTCTTATTGCAAAATTATTGAATGACCCTCGTATACTTTTTTATTTATTTTCAACTTTGCCATATAATTGTTTAAATCTTACATTATATGTGAATTTAGAAGTTTTTAAATGAACTTTACTGGGAGGTAATATGGACCCTCGTTTAATTTTACACATCGATTTTTGCTTATTACTTTGGTGGTGGATTTCATCATTTCACCTTTTCCCTAAACAAATATTCACCATCGATGAAATATTAAACGATTCTATTGAAAATTGTCTCAACTAAATCTTATGATGTTTCTAACCCATAAGATGCAATTTTTATGATGTTCAGTAAATTTTCTCATAGTTCCCGTATAGTCCCTACTTCCGAAGTACAAAATCTTTATATTTATTTGTAATGTTCGTATTATCAGAAATCCGTTAGGCATTATTGTCTTACAAATATCTCCTAAGTTCTTTACGTTTATCTATTGTCTGTAAAGATTCTGATATCCCTGGATATCTGATAGTACCGCCCCAATTCCCGCCTAAAGGAAACTGCAACGGTGGGTTTTAATAACACAAGAACCACATACTTTCCAACAACGTTTGGATCCATTCGCGTAAACCATGCAGATTCCATTCGGGCGAATAATATACATCATGGTAACAGTGCCATCGCAAGACATCTCTATCGAAGAATGAAGAAAGTTCTCGAAATATAATAATAAAATCAGTCACACGTGGTGAAACATAGGTCTTTTTGTCATGAGTTGAATGCCTTCTTAGACGTCGGTCACACTACACTTTGCTTTCCTCCATTCCAAGAATGCAGAGATCCATCTGATGCACCTTCAATTTATATGCCCTAAGAATAGTCTTCGTCTTAAGCATAATCTTTGTCCAGGGTCGAAATCCTTAGCACAATCAGAGGTAAAACACGACACCGTATTCAATTTTTCAGATGTAAATTGTCGATTTTACATCTACTAATAAATAAAAGAAGTTCAGTGGTTTAACGCTCAGACTACATGAGATGCTCCAGTCACTCAAGATCCAGTGCTCAAAACAATTTATTCATAGCCATATTCCGGAATAGAGGACATAAACTCCTTACGATGTTTACGGTTCTCATAGGTAGCAGCCCAGCCTATTGTTGTACTTACGAAACTTCTTTTATAAATTTGCGACAGCCCAAGTGAACACCTAAATCTTTCAATAGCGACACAAATCCGTCAGCTTTAATATAGTTAAATATTCCCTCAATGTCCAGAAAAAGGGTCAACACTGCTGATTGCCATTGATTAAAATGATCTAGGTTTCTTGAATGTCTAGGGTCCAACTGCCACCATAATGGTAGGAACTTCCAGTATACTGCATAGAAAAAAATCTATGCTAGAAACAGAAAGATTCACAGAAAGTGCGTATCCATCAAAACATCTAAATTTTTTTAATGTCAGAGTCCAACTGCTACATGGTCACTGGTTATAGCTAAGAAAAACTGGCGTAGATGTCAAAATCTTACGTTGGCGTTTAGTCTTAAAGCATAATCAAACACTGAAAGAATTTACTCTGAACCTTCCTTTCGTATTTAAAACTATTCACACACTGATTTGTAAGCAGATCAGTTGCTTTAGAGCTTGGCGCGGCTATGACACATATCGCCCTAGCCCTCTTGTTAAATTGGAAGGCAAGCAACATTGTTTGCGAAGATGAAAGACTCCACTAGAAGATTTACCACATTGCCTTAGCCAATAAAATAAGAGATTCCGAAATACTGGAATGACCTACATTAGTCCTCAATCGACTTTGAGTACAAAGATCCGGACTCCTCATCTTTAGACAAAATCTGTATACGGTTGATAGGGGAAGGAGCATTTTTTAGGTACGATCCCATATTGACCACATTATGTTGGCAACCAAGATTAAAATCTAAAATTTTTACCCCAATATGTTTGTGCGAATTTCAAGGTGTCAACACATATAATTATATTCGTGTCAGTGCTGTTAGCTTTTTCCACGGTGTTGTATGGATGGAAGTCACCACGGTCATGAAACAATGTAGCTGGAAACCAACACATTAGACTGGTGATATAATATATCACTAGCTGCCATCTCCACGGCCACCGTTAATAATATTTGCATCACAGAATCAGAAAGAATTAAGATATTCATACTTTTCTAGTGTTAGAGCTTCATACCTAGTCCGCAGATCCGATCTTGATGGATCCAAGTTTCTAGGGAAGCGGTTCCATTTAAACTGATGGTAATTATATACAACAGTGTAACAAAAGTGAATATTTTCTTTGCGATTCTTAATACTTATAGAATGTTCTTATTTAAAATAGCAAAAAATATTTTTAAAAAATAGGGCACAGTCTTCTAATTTATAGTTTCTTTCCAAAATAAAGGCTAAAGCAAAAGTTTTATTTTCACAGCAACTTTTTTGTTTTTCCAACTTCCGTTGCTGCAAACTTATTTTCATGTTTCATTATTTTTGGTGTTAATACGAAAAAGATATAACATTTTATTATATTTTGACAAAACAACACAAAAAAGGAAAACTTTTTGTCAGCTGCTGTTATTTATTGCGTGTATTTTAACATTTTGTTGGACTAATTTTTCCATCACTGACAAAGTATTCCTAAGGAATTATTTATAGAAAGCAAAAATAAAAACAAGTCCGAATGCTACATTCGGCAATGCTGAGTATCAAAACCCTATACAACTATATTGAAAAAAATCTTTCTATTTGCTTGAATTTTGATAGTTATTTATATATTTATATTTTGATATCGAAAGTAGGATTCTAAATAAGTAATATTCAAATATGGCCGGTGATTGTCAAATTGTTTCGATATTAAGCAGTTTAAAAAACGTTTTTTGATGTAATAGTTTTATAACCCGCTTTCGGGACGGGGTGTTATGTGGGAGCTATAGCTTATATGGGCCGATACTTCTCAGATTAA
>PYHX02000413.1:71534752-71570757 GCA_004302925.2 Cochliomyia hominivorax | reverse complement strand
CGTACAAATAATCTGGAACTCATAAACTGTCTAAAGTCAATTCTAAAGTTAATATTCTAACGAATTTTATCAAACCTAAATCACAAGAAACAGGATATTATACGAACTGTACAATAATTTTATAATTTTAAAGGAATTTTCTTTTTTAATATTTTTTATTTTATATAAACTGTTTTATATATAAAGCGAAAAGTTACAGTATAATTTTATATTAATCTGATAAATGTTTTTCGAAATTTTTTTTTTAATTTTGAGATTGTTTCAGATGATCTGAATTGAATTACTGATGTCGAATTATTATTGTGAACGAAAGAATATTGAGATATGTCTGATAATGTCTGTCCAGCAAACAGATAGAAAAAATGCGTCATAGTTTGAAATTGACTAATTTGGATTCCAGAACACTTGTGAAATATTTTGTCAATAAAATCAGTAAAAACAGCGTCTGGCGATATACAAATTATTTAGAGAACTGTAAGCTTAAGTCCTATAAGGCGGCAAAGAGATTTTGAAGGTCTTTTCTCTAAATTAATTTTTTTGAAATAATAGAGTTCAAAATAAAGTATTGATAATTTGAAAACAATATCAAAAAGCAAAAAATACGAGACGAATTATTTTCCGTTATTCTAAAGGAGACATTTTTAAATTTAATAATGTCCTGTGTTTGCGATTTTCTGTTCGGTGTCGTATATATAAATGTATGATTGAGAAAATAATAACGCATTTAATCTTGATTTTTAAAGGTCTCGTTATGGACTAAAAGAAGGAAAAATAATATAAATTAAATTAAAAATATTAATCTAATATGATTAACATTTTATCCATTAAAATCCGCCCATTGAACTGCTATATTTATAATTAATCCTGCAGATACAAAGTTGCAGATTTATTACCAGAAAAAACGATTCTGCCCCATTTGGTGCTGTGGGATATAAGTTTAAACATATAAAATTAAATTCATTTAATTATTCACTTTTAAGGAAATATAGTGAATTTAAGCAAAGGGAAATTATTATAATTATTAATTATTATATATAAATATATAATTTTACATTTTTCAAAAGACGAACTCAACTATTTACCCTAATTCTATATATTTCTACATTTTTTTTAAATGAGTTTACATCGGCACAGCTGCATCTGTTTTTTATACTCTCCACCACCGCAAGTGGTGATGTGTGTATATTAACCTTGTCAATTCGTGTGTAACACCAAGAAGAAATCAACTTGAATTACATAAAGTATATATTCTTGCATTAAATAAAAATATGAGTCGATTTAGCTATGTCCGTCTGTTGGAAACATTTTCACGCCTTGAATAATTGTACGATTTCAATAAAATTCGGCCACATTGTCTGCTATTTTCCTAACCAGTTTCGTATTTAATACCACTATATCGAGTCATTAATAAATAATAGACCGATATCTGAGACAACTTCAAAATTCCGAAGAACTTTTTCAAATCTTTTCAACAAAATGTAATGAATTGAAACAAAAATTTAACTATAACTTACAGTTATATGTTCTTCATCAAAAAGAATTCATACAAAAAGAGTTATAGACTGAAATATGCGAAATTTTCATACACCATAAAATCTGTATGTCCTATATGTCGCAATTTTAAAGATAATTTGCCTTAATTTTTATACAAAAAAAAAAAAAAAAACCCAAAGAAACAAAATTGTGTTGGGGTCATTATTTGACATAGCTCACATAGAACGCCCCGTTCCGAAATATGGTTTATAGCTTATAAACTCTTAAATATAAAAATATACAAATTTTATTGAAATTTGAATCAATTTATTTTTTGACTATCTAAAATATAATTTATTAATTAATAATATCGATAAATATTTTGATATAGTTCTCATATCAGTCCCCTTCCCGAAAAAAAGGTTTTGAGCTTATAAAACTTGTAAATAAAGACCAATTCCTTTGAAATTATTTACAATGATTCCAACTATCGTTAATATATATTATTAGTATCTCGGTTCATATTTTGCATTAGCGCCCATATAAGGCCCCTGGTTGGAAAACAGTTTTGAGCTTTTGAAACCGTTAAATAAAGATTAATTCTATTGAAATCCGGTATTTAATATAAATTATTAATTTGGACAATTTTGGCACATATATTGCTATAACTCCCGTAAAAGATCTTTTTGATTTAATAAAACTAGTAAATCATGAATAATTAAGTTGAAATTCAGTTCAATTATTTTTCTAATTGTCTTAAATATATGTTATTAATCTGATCAGTATCGGCACATATATTGCTATCGCTTTCCCTTCCCGAAAGCTGGTTATAAAACTATTACAAAAAAAACGTTTTTAAACTGTATTTAATATACGAAACAAATTTGACAATCACCGGCCATAGTAGAATATCACTCCTTCTTCCCGGAATAAAATATAAACCAATACCATCGAAATTCAGGCAAATAGAAGATTTTTTTCAATATAGTTGTATAGGGTTTTGAATACTCAGCATTGCCGAATGTAGCATTCGGACTTGTTTTTATTTTTGCTTTCTATAAATAATTCCTTAGGAAATACTTTGTCAGTGATGGAAAAAATTAGTCCAACAAAATGTTAAAATAACGTAAGTAAAAACAGCAGCTGACAAAAAGTTTCCTTTTTTGTGTTGTTTGTCAAAATATAATAAAATGTTATACTTTTTCGTATTAAACACCAAAAATAATGAAACATGAAAATAAGTTTGCAGCAACGGAAGTTGGAAAAACAAAAAGTTGCTGTGAAAATAAAACTTTTGCTTTAGCCTTTATTTGAAAGAAACTATAATTAGAAGACTGTGGCCTAATTTTTTAATAAATATTTTTTGCTATTTAAAATAAGAACATTCTATAAGTATTAAGAATCGCAAAGAAAATATTCACTTTTGTACACTGTTGTATATAATTACCATCAGTCTAAAATGGAACCGCTTTCCTAGAAACTTGGATCCATCAAGATCGGATCTGCGGACTAGGTATGAAGCTCTAACACGCTAAAAGTATGAATATCTTAATTCTTTCTGATTTCTGTGATGCAAATATATTAACGGTGGCCGTGGAGATGGCAGCTAGTGATATATTATCACCAGTCTTATGTGTTGGTTTCCAGCTACATTGTTCATGACCGTGGTGACTTCCATCCATACAACACCGTGGAAAAAGCTAACAGCACTGACACGAATATAATTATATGTGCTGACACCAATTCGCACACAACGATATGGGGTAAAAATTTTAGATATTAATCTTGGTTGCAACATCAATGTGGTCAATATGGATCGTACCTAAAAAATGCTCCTTCCCCTATCAACCGTATACAGATTTTTGTCTAAAGATGAGGAGTCCCGAATCTTGTACTAAAAGTCGACTGAGGACTAATGTAGGTCATTCCAGTATTCGGAACTCTCTATTTTATTGGCTAGTGCTTTTTAGAGAACTTGAAAATGTGGTAAATCTTCTAGTGGAGTCTTTCATCTTCCCAAACAATGTTACTTGCCCTCCAATTAAGAAGAGGGCTAGGGCGATATGTGTCATAGCCTAGCAAAGCTCTAAAGTAACTGATCTGCTTACCAGACAGTGGAGAATAGTTTTAATACGAAAAGGAAGGTTGAGAGTAAATTGTCTTTCAGTGTTTGATTATGCTTTAAGACTAACCGCCAACGTAAGATTTTGAGATCTACGCCAGTTTTTCTTAGCTATATCCAGTGACCATGTAGCAGTTGGACTCTGGACATTTAAGACACTTTAGAAGTATTGATGGATACGCACTTTCCGGGTAATCTTCCTGTTTCTAGTATGGATTTATGCTTCTAAGCAGTATACTGGAAGTAAACAGACAACACTGGGCGATCATCAATTTTGACCCTTTTAAAGTCCAAGCCGTTTGTTCCTACCTATGTCCAGTGACTATGTGGCAGTTGGACTGTGGACATTCAAGAAACCTAGAGAGTTGTGATGGATATAACACTGGCGATCAGCAGTATTGACCCTATTTCTGGACATCGAGGGAATATTTAACTTTATTAAACCTGACGGATTTGTGTCGCTAATGAAAGATTTAGGTGTTGACTTGGGCTGTCGCAAATTCATAAAGGAAGTTCGTAAGTACAACAATAGGCTGGACTGCTACCATGAGAACCGTAAACATCGTGAGGAGTTTTATGTCCTCTCCTCCGGAATATGGCTATGAATTGATTGTTTCGAGCACTGGATCTTGAGTGACTGGAGCATCTAATGTATTCTGAGCGTTAAACGACTGAAGTTCTTTTATTTATTAGTAGATGTAAGATCGGCAAATTTACATCTGAAAAATTGAATACGGTGTCGTGTTTTATCTCTGATTGTGCTAAGGATTTCGACCCTGGACAAAGACGAAGACTATTCTTAGGGCATATAAATTAAAGGTGCATCAGATGGATCTCTACTTTCTTGGAATGGTGGAAAGCAAAGTGTAGTGCGACCGACGTGTAAGAAGGCATTCAACTCATGAAACAGGAAATTCTATGTTTGACCACGTATGACTGATTTATTATTGTATTTCGAGAACTTTCTTCATTCTTCGATAGAGATGTCTTGCGATGGCACTGTTACCCATGATGTATATTCGCCAAATGGAATCTGCATGATTTACGCGAATGGATCCAAACGTTGTTGGAAAGTATGTGGTTCTTGTTTTATTAAAACCCACCGTTGCAGTTTCCTTTAGGCGGGAATTGGGGCGGTACTATCAGATATCCAGGGATACCAGAATCTTTACAGACAATAGATAAACCGTAAAGAACTTAGGAGATATTTGTAAGACAATAATGCTAACGGATTTACAAATAAATATAAGATTTTTGTACTTCGGAAGTGGGGACTATACGGGAACTATGAGAAAAATTTACTGAACATCATAAAAATTGCATTTCATGGGTTTAGAACATCATAAGACTTAGTTGAGACAATTTTCAATAGAATTGTTTATTATTTTCATTGATGGTGAATATTTGTTTAGGGAAAAGGTGAAATGATGAATCCACCACCAAAGTATAAGCAAAAATCGATGTGTAAAATTAAACGAGGGTCCATATAACCTCCCAGCAAAGTTCATTTAAAAACTTCAAAATTTCACATAAATGTAAGATTTACAACAATTTATGGCAAAGTTGAAAATATATAAAAAAGTATACGAGGGTCATTCAATAATTTTGCGTAAGAACAATTTGTAACCAACACTTTATACTGCAATATTTTTACTTGTTTTAGAATATATTTTTGACATTTATACAGTGACATCTTCTTATAACTTTCATGCAAATTAATAATTTTAAACTTGGAATTCCCAAAATAGTTTTTAGATGATTTTTATATTATGCAACTCCTAAAATTTTTCTTTGAATTCTCTTTTTAATTATTTTGTAAGAATTTTATTTTGTTGTGCAAAATAAGTTTTACTTGAACAATATTTAAATAGTTTTGAGTTTGTGCAAAATATTTCGCTCTTCTGAGAATTATTACAATTAACTGCTGTAAAACTTTTCTGTAGATTTTTTACGATAACAAGAGCTGCAATATGAGAGGGAAAATAAAAGTTATTCTGTAGATTTTAAATTAAACTGAGTCACAAGTACTAATTAGTTCTTGTTAATCGGCGGAATAAGAAATGAGATTGAAAAATTCAATCTTTTAAACGAAGTATTATTTAATATTTTTTGAGCAAGTTAATCTTGTAAACATGTTAATCTGATAAAAATAAGTGACCGCAATAAATTGCGCACTAATAATAATAATACAAAAATTTCTTTAAATTTAAAGGTCTACCGTCAAACTCTTTCCAATGTTATTAAACAGTGCCGTAAAAACTTGTCTGTTGATAGAAAAGCTAGTTCAAGTATAAGGAATGAGCTACATGATGTTTCTAAAGCTTAAAAATGGAAAGCATTTTAAAAAAGATCGTCCAACACATTTGGTAGAAAAATTTTGTGTATGGCCCTCGTATGATATTTGAAAGGGTAGTTATAAGGGACCTATGAGAAATAATGGACCGATCTTCGTATAATTTGGCACATCGTTGTAGATTAATAATAAAACTTATTTTTGCCAAATTTGGTTGATATTTTATATTTAGACATTTTAAGGACTGAAAACTCCATTCCGGGCGACATTTGTTATGGCCTATAATAAAATAATATTACGTGCCAAATTTCATTAAGACATCTTTAAAACTGCGACCTGTACTTTGCGATCATGCTTTGCATAGATAGCCAGCTTACGATCTTAAATCGACTCAGTATTCTAAGTCGAACGGTGGTAGGACTACTTTTTATGCACTAACGCATGATACCGCCACCACCTATTGTGTTTAGTGGATAAAAACATACAAGGCTTAAAAAATTCCTGACAGGAATTTATTTATTTTTTTAATATTGCAAGCAAAATACAAAAAGGTTGATTCATTCATAAGATTTCATAGCGTGTATTTTTGGCCTGACTTGAGTAGTGCCAGATCAATAATGTGATATAAGCACCAAGAGAGGCTAATTTTCCAAACTGCCAGAAGCTCAGGCCAATAGAAAAATACAGGGCTCTTATTAAAAGAGAATGGAAAAGCACAATAAAGGTGTCCAAATGCGTGGAAAATTTTTAACAGAGGCGAACAACCTAAGCAATATAAAATCATTAATGTAGGAATTTCCAAAAGAAGGTTCAAAACTTCATCGCTTGTAATTAAAACTATAAAAATATTTTTGGTAAACTGTAATAATAATTTCAATCAAATAAAAAATAAAAGCTGTAAGTTTTATGTTATGAATTTTTCGATCTCACTCCTTATTAATTAGTTATTGTTAGCAGACAAGTAAAAGTTTTCAAAATAAGAAACTAATAAATATTTAAAAATACAAACTATTTTCTAAATTAAAAGAAATTCATCGAGTAAGAAATATTAACTTGAACGGAAGAGGATACAATACGTATAAGTAATGAGTATAAACAAAAAGTATCTGTCAAAAGGTATACGCACCATTATCCACATTCATAGTTTTTTAGTGAAATGTGAATAAAATAAGGAAATTAAAAACTATTTTATAAATTAAATTTAAATTAATTAGAGCATAAAACTTCAATTATGTTAGTAATTACTGAAAAACACTAATTAACATATATTTTAACGATTTAAGTAAATCCATGTTGACAATTTATTAACTAATTATTATTTGCATCAATTAATAAAAAATATAACACTATAATCATTTTGCGGAAGTCACGTGTTTATTGCTTATAAAAAAAGATGCAAAATTATAGTTATACTGAAAGGTTATACTATAGAGAACATTCGCCTATTTGAGAAAATTTAGAGAATAATAATTTTAAGTACGAATAGAAAATAATAGATCTTTCTATATAAATATGAAAATTCGGAAATTGAAATTGAACTTAAGTATTTTTCTAGTTATTTTTAATATAAGTAACTAATTTCACGAAGACATGATCAGATTTGGTTACAATTCGATATAAGGCCCCTTCCCGGAACAAGTTTTATAACTTGCGTAACCACAAGTAATGACGACGAGGTTGACATTCGTGTGTGGCACCAACAATTGTTTGTTTGCCGTCCGAACAGTTTTTTATTGTTCGTCCAACATTTTAAATAGCTATATCGGTACTTTAGAAAAATAATAAACCGATATCTGAACACCAAAAAAGATATCTTATAAACTTTTAACAAAAAATAACATGATTTATACATAATTAATATATGAATAATAATTATAATAATTAGTATATGAACTGCATCATCAACAATCATAAGAATCGAATCAAAGAAAAAAGTTAGAGTCTAAAATATGAAAAATTTCGAACCCTCTGAAATTAGTGTGTCATATATGTCGCAATTTAAGATATAATTTTCGAAATTTGCCACATATGTTACATTTAATGAAGTAATAAATAAAGAAGATATAAGAAAGAAACAGTATTGTGTTGGAGCCATATTTGACCTATAACTTCACTTCGTGAAATGTGGTTTTAATATTATTAAACTCTTTAATATGGACCAATTTTAAAATTAAATATGTTGTTTTTTACATTTTGTTAATATTTGCTTATATAATACAAATATATGTAAAATAATAAGAGAAATAATCAAATTTAGTATAAGACTTCCAACACATTCACTTTATTTGTTTTTTGTTCCTCTTAAATATCATTGTTAGAAAGCCTCATCACAAAATAGTGCTTTAAAACTAAAAATCTCTTAAGTTTGGACTACTTTTACTCAAATTCAGCACAAATATTTTTATATCCTCCACCACCACAACGAAAAAGAGTTTATATTAACTTTGTCATTCCGTGTGTAACGCTAAGAAGTAATCATCTCAGACCTCATAATGTATTTATATTATTGCATTAAATCAAAATCTGAGTAGATTTAGCTATGTCTATATGTCTGTTCATCTGTCTGCTTGTCAGTGTGTGTGTCTGTTGTTAGCTCGAATACATCCACAATAATTGATGAAATTTGTTTGCTATAGTCCTGAGATTTTCTTTAAATTAGCAAATCATTTAAGTATATTAAAAGATATAGATCGATTTCGAAGGCAACCTTAAATTCAAGCTAAAAACTTTTCCTAAATTTCAATTAAATCCACAAATTACAATGAAATTGTCAAAATCGGTTCTGTAGGAAAAATTACAGCCAAAAATTTTACTAATATTATCACTTATTATGATTTATTATTATTATATTATTATTCTTATGTTATATACGAAACGTATTGACTTCACGCTTTTGTGGTGGATGTTATTAAAGATTCGAGTACTTAATTACTTGTTTTCAATTATCTTGAATATTCTAATTTCATGAGCATCTCTCTTCATAAGACTTTAGCTACTACTTGTGTAAATCCTAATTTTTGAAAAACTATTTTAAGCCTACAAAAACATTTTTCTTTTGAAAGGAATTTCTTCAATAATAATTTTGGACTTGAGTGAAGTATGTGCTTAGAGTTTTTGTAAAATATAAGAATACCAACTTATATAAAAATTATAAGTTCGTTCATAACTGACCCTAAATTCTTTTTAAAATCCTATTTATATTTATATTTTCATAAGACTTACATATACAAGATATTTATACCATTGACCCTGTAGAATTTGATTGAAAATTTGATCAAAATATTTCATGAAACATATTTTCCGAAAATTATTATATATGAGCGTGTTGTGTTGGAGATTGAGAGCCAAATAATGAGAAATTTGGTTCGGTTTCTGTTTGGTTGCATAATCGCAATCTTTAAAAATATTAAAATATTTTTATTTTGATCACTTTAAAAGGATTTCCAGAAGTTGTTATAAATGAGAGCTATGTTCATTTGTGGGCCCGATATTCTTGAAATTTGAAATGAGCATTTCGATTTATAGAGGATTATATATATGAGCTTATAACCGTATTTCGGGAGAAGTTACAATAATTTACCTTGAAAATATGTGAAGACAAATAAAGCCATGACCTTTTATTATTCTTTTAAAACAACGTTGATGCATATTACCTCTTTAACTCTTAAACAAGTAACCAGTACAAATAAATAATATTATTTATGAATACATTTTGCTTATCACAAAATTCTATAAAAACAAATAATGTGAAATATTTATCATTATTTCCTCCCATTATTTAATATTGTTGGTGAAAGCAACAGGAAAATACTCATCAATTCCTACACTAAGATATTTATTTTTTTCTTCAGGGAAAATATAACGCAAACAAATTGTTGATTCAGCAACAACTAAAATATAATGAATACAATCAGAGAGAAACATGTTTCAAGGAATTTTTGAAGGAAAAATGAAATCAGATTTTAGAGCAAGATAAAGTACCAGTTTGAATAAAAATAAAGAAAAGGAACAAAAAACCATTTTTTTCACTTAACAAAGAACTTTGTTTGACGCGCATACTTTTTTTCTCGTTTCGATAACTTTGTAAATTTGATACAAAATACAAATATTGTTCTTTTTTGAATTATTACTTTGACCACCTTTCCGCTAAGGAAAATTGACATTGACTGTAAAACCTTTTTAAAAATTGTAAAAAGCGAAATTGAACACACTCGTGAAAACATTCACAAACGTAATAATATATAAACGTTTTTCTTAAATACTACACAGGAACAATTAATGAGTCATACAATTAGTTATATTTTTCGCTATAGCTTTTTTTTACTGAACTGATTTGGATAATTTTTATATTAAGAGTGAAGTTCATATAACTTTATAAATAAATCTGATTTTAAGCTTTCAATTTTTGTGTGGTTGTAAGAGTGCCAACAACAGGCAGACATAACTAAATCGACTCAGATTTTGATTTGATGCAAGAATATATACATTATGTGGTCTGAGATGATTCTTTCTTAGCGTTACAGACGGAATGATAAATTTAATATATCCTCTACACCACTTGTGGTAGTGGAGGGTATAAAAATTGTTTTTAAAAAGCATTTGTAGTAAGAAGCGAGATCCAAAATTTTTTAACACAAGCTTTTCATTAAAACTTTTAACCCAAGAATTACTTCACATATTTTTATCAAGTTGCCTTGTAAAACATGTCCGTTTTTATACTTTATTTCAAAATAATATATCGTTAATCTTGTATTACTAAAACTATTAAAAATTTTCAACAAAATTCTACTTTGTCCTGCAAAAAGTGGGCCAAGCATTCAAAGGTCTGCCATCAAACTATTCCAATGTTATTAAAAAGCACCGGGAGAACTTGTCTGCTGCTTCATATAACATGATGTTTCTAAAGCCAAAAATAGAAACCATTTTCAAAAAACCTCACCAACTCATCCGGTAGGAAAGCAACCCGGTTAGCTTAGTGCTCGGACTATTTGGTACACAATTTTTTGAGTTAATACAGTTTAAAACTTAGAGGCCAAAAATAGAGCACAGAATTTAAAGTCAAGTTTTCTAAAAAATATTATTATTGATGACAAAAGTTATGTTCTGGCAAATGTTTCGCAAATTTCTGGTTAAAAATTTTATGTTGCTGTTGCTCGAGGGAATGTTAGAGAAAAGTTTATGTCCAAAAGCGCCCAAAATTTTTCAAAACTTCCTTAGTATTGCAAATAATATAAAGTTGCAGTGATAAGAGCCAATTATTTATTACAAAGGACCATATATAACGAAATTTACATCAAGGAATGCTTACAAATAAGGCGGAATCCTTTCAAAAAACTTCACAATGTGTCCACTTATTTTTTCCTGATATGGCATCGTGTAACTATGGTAAATAAGGCCTTGAAACAATAATGTGGTATTTGTACCAAAGGAGACAAATTCCTCAAACTGCCTGAAGCTAAGGTCATTGGAGAGATATTGGGCTCTTATTGAAGGTCAGTATTACCGTCGGTACGGCTCTTTCTGTGCATCTTTTCGAAAAATCTCAACGGTAATGCTGACCTAAATTATATATTTTCCCATTATACCCTCCATAGGTAGTGATGAGGGTATGCTTAATGTGTCATTGTGTCTGTAACGCCAAGAATGAATCATATAAGACTTTATTAAGTATATATAATCTTGCTTTAAATCAAAAACTTAGTTCATTTAGTCATGTCCGTATATCTTTCCGTCTAATGAAAATATTCTTATGTCCACAATAATAAACCCTTTCTAACAGAATATGGCATGCATGTTTGTTGTGGCCTGTTTCAGTTAAAAATAAGCAATATCGGTTTATTAGGAAAAAGGTTATATACCGATATCTGAGAAAACTTTAAAATTCTGAATTAAATATTTTTTAAAATTTATAATGAAAACTTATTGGATTTTAACAAAATCTGTTCATAAAATACACCAACATATAATTCATTATCGTAGCAAAATTTTCTTGTGGAAGTTTGACACAATTGTTTTTCGGGCCATATTCGATTTTATTTTTCAATGTTACTTTCTGAAATAAAATTTTGTGTTTAAATTTTTTTAATATGGATAATTGATATCGAAAATATTTTTAATATTCCAGTTTCATGAATATTTTCCGTCATATAGAATATTCTTCTCTTCAATTGCGTTAGGTTATAAGGATGACATCGATTAATATCCATAGAGAAGTTGTAGACAATTATGATTAATTAATTAAGGACTTAAATATCTAAACTTTGCCTTTATACCAAAATTTATAGAGAATTTGCAAAATACATTCCAGTATCTCGCAATAACTTCAACTCATCGATTGTTTTTATAATGTAAGATTCCAACAGACAGACAGAAATAGTTAATCTATTCGGATTTTGATTTTATGCATGAATATATATTCTTTGCGGGATTTTAGATGATTCTTTAAGGTGTTACAAACGGAATGAAAAGAAAATATTACCTTGTTCAACACTTGTGGTGCTGGAATTAATGGTAGTGTAATTATGATAACGCAAAAGTTTATTAACTTATTATGTTTGTATGTGTTTATAAATTTTTTAAAAGTTTAATCATATAAATGTTTCCACTCAAAATAAATTTGTTTCCTAAGTTGACAAAACGTAATTTTCATATTATTTTTTTACCCGAATTTAAATTTGTTAATATCAAACGTTTAAAAAGTTTTTGTTTAAGAATTTTTACTTGAAAAATATTTTGGGTTTGAAAAGTTTTCATGACATTAAATATTTATGATTAATGAGTAAGGATAAGTGATATAAACAGATGTAAATCCCACACTTTGTATTACATATTTTTTATATAAAACTGTTATAAAAATTCCACTTTCAAAGAATTTATAAAGTCTAATATGGGAGTCAAGTTTACTTGTAAAAATATTTTCAAGTACTGAAAATTATTATATAAATTAAAAAGTTAAAAATTTCGTTTTTTTTTTCTTCAAATTATTATCCCCTACGCCACTATATGTGGTGGGGATATAGTGTTTTTTTATGCTTATGTTTGTAACATACAGAAAAGATTATAACATACAGACTACTCCTGCAAGTAGTTTAGATGGTTTCGTAATTTCATGATTTGTGTCCCTCAATTTACGGATATTTTTTCTTACCAATGAAATCTATAAATTTTTGTAAATATGCCATCTGTATAATGTCGATACTTGTGTTACTGGCCATTTCTCACATTTTTAGTATGCTATTTTACAGAATGGCTTTTAACTTGTCAATGAATGCGAGTCGATTTTAACTTTATTTGAAGTCTTTTGGTCACTTGCATGACGTCTAAGAAAAGAGCAGAAAAATATGTCATTATTTCATAAAATTTTATATCTCTCCAGTTACAGGATTAACTTGTTTCATAGTGTAATTTTTATCGTGAAATCCCAATTGGGGCACATGGATAATATTTCTATCGCTTAAAGAGGGCATAATTTTCTTTTGTAAGACATTCTCCAATAACGTTGACAGACATGAGAGTGGACTAATCGTATTAATATCATTTGGTGTAACAACAATCATGTCATTGCCACTTACCGTAGTCATGTCTCTCCCAGTATTAAATCAACCTAAGCATCAGCTTTCCTTAAAGAATATGTGCCTCTACAGATGGCTTTATAGATTTTTTTCAGAATTTGACTCTTGGAATATTCAAGAGTCCAAACAGTTAATTATGTAAAGTCATTGACACATTTATTGTTATTTTCCTCACACTCAAGTTTTAGATTTGTGTGGATGTTACAACTGATGAATTTCCTACATTTAATCCAGTTTGTTCTGTATGCTTTGCCGGAAGATTATTTGAATGGATACGCAGTTCCCTTCAATGTTTTTAATTACTTCGAAAACATTAAAGGCCGGAAATTTTCTAGAATCAACAGCAAAGTACCTTGGTTGTCCAGGGGATATATGACTTATGGCACAGTATATGACACTGTATAGCTGCTTACCTCTCAATTCAAAATCACCACAAGCCATAAAACGATATCCTAGAGTATTACTTTTTACTTGCATATAGTTTCGAGAATTCATCCAGGTCATAAAGTCGTATTTTATTTCTAATAAAAAAGTCTGGACCATCATGTGCCTAGCCATCCGAGTGATTCGTGCTAATAAATGATTAACCTGGTATACTAAAATTTTGGCTATTTGTAAGATGTGTTTCTGAGAACAACATGACGTCAATATTATGTATCTTCAGAAATAATTTAACTTCAGATTTATGTTGGTTCAAGAAAAAAACTTTATTTCATTTTGTTCTGCACTCTTAAAAGCTTTTTCATTGTGTTTTGCATGGATGACATCAACGTTGTCATATTTTTATTAAGTGTGTAAGTGTTTGCATAAATGCATCTACCCTTCTCATTTTTTTAGGTATTTTAGACTTATGGGCATCTGATCCAAGAATAGATGCATACGATGCACTTTAATTACTGTTTGTTAATCTTATTGACCTGAATTACATAAGTCACTCTGTCATTCGAATAAGAAAATTTGGTTATTGTCATGAAAAAATGTTATTAATTATATTGTATCAAAAGCGCATATTGTAAAATCAAATTCCACAAAGGTCGGTCCATAATTCTCATGCTTGCATCTTGATATTTGGCTTGGTCAAAATTCTGAAAATGAATTATTGTTAATATTTCAGCAAAAGGTAAAACGATTAAAACAGAATGAAACCATTACTTATATATATTTTTAATAATCGTAACTAAAAGGGTGCTGTATTAAACTATATTAATCAACAACATTAAGTTAGACACATACACACAGATACACCAATACTACAAACTTTACTTTATATATAAGGCGTAATTATAATTTTTTTCTACTTATCAGATTTTGATAAATTTTGGAATAGTAATTGTTTTGGTCTTAAATTTGTGGTTATCTCAAATACCTTCTTAGTTACTACACTGAAATTCCGATTATTATTGTTACCATGAGAATGCTTTCAACAAAGAGACGGACATGACTAATCGATATATTAAAATTCACGTATATTAATTGTTTTTTAATTAATTAAACATTATTCTTACTATTTCTAAGCGTTTAATATTTTGCTATAAATCCGTTAACTAGTTATTATTCAAGAAGCGAAAACGGTTTATTTTAAATTGAATTTTTCGAACAAACCGAAAACCGGTTTCTAAAAAAATTTCAAAGAATCGAAGTCATACTTTTTTTCTTCGAATCTTTCTTCAATAATGAATGTAAATGTTGTTACTGATTTAATTTCCTTGAAACTAAATTATTGGGAAAAGTTTTGAAGAAAAAATTATTTATTTATTTATTTATTTATTTATTTCTATAATGAATAATAAAGTCTTTTACAGCACTGGTTGAAAGTGTAAATTATTACACCCTCAAGCACCACAAGTGGTGATGAGGGTATATTAACTTTGTAATTTCGTGTGTAACGTCAAGAAGTATCCCTAATAAAAAAATCAAATAAAAAGCTGTGTAGATTACACTTTGTCCTTTTAACCGACTGTGTGTCAGTTTGAATCTATCTTACGTTGTGAATAATTGTATAATTCTGTGAAATTTTATTACTTTATCTATTTTCTTTTAGGCAATTTCCTTTAAAAAACCAGCTTTATCGGTTTATTAGCAAAATCTACAAAGCTAAAATATACTTTAATATACAATTACATGTACTTCATGTTCGAAAAAAATATTATCAAAATCCGATTTATATGAAAAAGTTATGCGATAAAATATGCAAAATTTTGATACATCGCACACTCTGTGCGATTTGAAATTTTCTAAATATTTATTTCGATGCAATAATAAATTTAATACAACTAAATTGTGTACAATTATTTCTCTGTTACTTTTTAGCTATAGTTCCCACTTAATACCGCTTACCAGAAAATATATTTAACTAGTTTTATGCCTACTGAATCTTACATAGAAAATTACTTTTTTAACATTATTATTACATAAAATCGACCATAAAAATATAGGATTCGATAGCAATATTCACTTTAAAAAATTTTTACATTTACTATTTGTAGTTTATTCAAAAACTTGAACATTTCAGTAATTATTATTTTCTATTTTTTCAAGTCAAATAAAAAATACAAACATAATAAAATATATATTATTAAAAAAGAAGTAAGAATATTACCACAAATTCGTGTGAAGTTAATACGTTAGGTTCCATACACTCACAACTGTATATAGTATATAACACAGAAACACTTAATGAGTCACAAAACTAGTTATAATTTTGGCAATAACTTTTTTTCTACTGAACTGCCTTTTTTCTATCAAATTTCACTGATCTCTCTTAATTTTTGTGGATGTGAGCAGACAGAGAGATTGACGAAAATCGACTTAGATTGTGATTTGATGCAAGAATATATACATTATGATGTCTTAAATAATTCATTCTTAGCGTTACACACAGAATGACAAAGTTAATATTCCCTCTCTACCACTTGTACTGTGGAGTGTATAAAAACAAAAAATATGCTTGTTATAAGCTCAAAACTGTTTTCCGGGAAGGGGTCTTATATGGGAGCTACAGCAAAATTTGGACCATGATTGTTCATATTTATAAAATACTTTGATTATAGTTATAAAATCATTGTGCTAAATTTTAATGAAATTGATGTTTATTTAAATGTTTTATAAACTCAAATCCGTTTACCGGGAAATCCCGTTATAAGGGAACTATAGGAACATTTGTACCGATATAGGGCAAATTAATACAATATCTTCAGAACAGTTAGCAAAATCATTGTGCGAATTTCAATAGAATTGATCTCTATTTACTCGTTTTGTAAGCTGAAAACTGTGAGGGGCATGATATGGGAGCTACATCAAAATATGGACCGATGGTTATAAAATTTACAACATATATTAAGGATAGTTAAAAAATAATTTGTGCCAAATTTCAATGGAATTGGTTGAAATTTAAAAGTTTTATAAGATATAAATCATATTTCGGGAAGGGTCCTTATATGGGAGCTGGGTCAATTAATGATCCCAGAATAATATGACTTCTTTGGATTTATTATTGTATCAAAATAAGTATATCTGACAAATTTCAGTTTCAGAGGTTGGAGTGTATCAAAATTTTGCATATTATAGCTTATAACATTTTTCCTGTTGATCAGATTTTAATAATTTTTTGCATGGTTATGAAGCATGTGCGACTGTATGCTTTTTTGTTTAGGTCCAATTACATTTTTAGAAGAAACTATAAGAGTTCATTTTCGAAATTTTGAGGTTGTTTCAGATATCGGTCTATAACTTCCTTGATAATAAACCGATATAGCTGATTTTAAATAGCATACTGCCTAGTAAACAATGTGGCCAAGTTTTATTGAATGTGGACAATTATTCTAGGCGTGAGAAAGTTTCCAACAGACAGACAAACGGACAGACGAACATAGGGAAATCGACTTAGTTTTTGATTTGATGCAATAATATATATTCATTGTTGGGTCTGAGATGATTCCTTTTTGGCGTTACACACGGAATGATAAACTTAATATACCCTCACCTCACCACTTGTGGTGGTGGAAGGAATAAAAAAAATAAAAATAATAATAATAATAATAATAATAATAATAATAATAATAATAATAATAAAATATGCAAGTTTTGGTAAGTAAAACTAGACAATTAAGCAAATTTATTTAATAACACATATTATTTTACAGTACGGCAATTGAATCTTCTTATTGATGAAAAATCCAAATCAAAAATTTTCTAAAAATTTTTACCATTGATTTAAATGTAATTTCTCATATTCGAATATATTTCTTAGCATATGTACAGACTTTAACCATTTCCCTTCCTCTACAGATAAAATGCTTTAAATGTTCCAAGTCAATTACAAGTTATCAGATGCATTTCGATTATTATGGCAACAATGTTATAACAAAAACAACATATCGCATACAAGATTAATCTAAAAAGTGTCATTCCAAGTTATTTTCCTTTTTTATTTTTAATTTTGAATTATAAATATTTTACAAAATTATTTGCAATAAATATAAAACATAACTAAATTTAAAAAAAAAAGTTTCAATAAACAAAAAAATTTGGCATTTTAAATGTTCATGAATTTCATAGAGACTTAAAACAAATGAAAACTCAGTCATTTTTAATGTTTTGTAGAAAAATTTTTCATTTAACTGAAAATGTAATTAAAAAACTAAACATTTAAAAATAAGTAACAAATTTATTTGTTTTAAATGAAAGCTTTTTAAAAGAATTTTCATTTGTTTTAAATATATTATTCCTTTGATTTTACCAATATAATTTTTTGAGTGTAATGGCATTTTCAAGAATGTTTTTATATTGAAAGTATAGGAACTAATATGCATAACTCTGTTTTATAGCGTACAACAGAAAATACGTTTATGGATATTTCAAATACAACGTGCGAACTTGATGTCTGGCAATGAAGTCATTTTACCACATGTTGCGTTTGAAAATCAATCATTTATGTCAATGTAAGTTAAGCAAAAGTAATGAGACGATAGAGTTCTTATACAATTTTCTTTCACATTGGTTCGTATTGAAAAAAAACTTCGTATGTGCCGCCTTTCTTAACAACTATTTCTCATATTATTAAACTTAGATGTTGCTGGGTTTTTAGTCATACCATTTGAAGAGTAGTAAAGACGATTTGAATTTCATTATACTGTAAAGGGAAAAACCTTGTTGTAATTTATCAATGCAAAGTAATCAGTGGAAGTGACATCATCCGTTCCATGAAGTAGTTTGTCATTAATTTGTAGTGATTTTTTGACGGCTACAACCACAACAAGAAACTAAAGTGTCAATTCATGTCAAACGACTTTCTAAAGAATAATAACAAGATATAAGAAAATTGAACGGATGTATTTAAAAAAGGAAGTAAGAAGATTTATAAAGAACTTAACTTGGTAAATAAACATTTTTCTTAAAACATATCAACCCGCAACACTTCAGAAGTTAATTTAATAAATATAAAGATTATTAATCTAAGAAATGATAATAAAAGAACTTTAATCTTATTCTGAGCAGCATACAAATTATGTGAAAATGTGTGGTTGATCAAGCCGACTTTTTAATGCCCTACACTACATCTTCGTTAAATGGTAGTTATGAAAAAAAAAATAATGAACGATTCTCGTATAATTTGATTTTTTGATGTATTCTTATGTGTGTAGTTCATCATTGCGACACTAAGATTTATGTTAAATTTATGCGTTTAAAATGAATTCTTCTTTGGGGGGTTATATGGGGACACAAGAAATTATTCACCGACCCTCGTAAAAATTTTAACATTAATTTTTTCCCTAACTATTATTATAATACCCACGTAAATGTGAGATTTTTGTCCTTAAAAGTGATATTTGGAGGGAGGTTTTTATGGGACCTATAGGACCTATCGTATATTTCACACCATTTCAGAATATTATAAGACCTACTTGTGTCAAATTATAAATCGCTTTGTATTTAAGACTTTTTTGACTTTAAACCACATTCCGGGAAATATATATGGGAGATACCTGAAATATTCCACCTACCATGTTCAATTTCAACAGGCTTCGTCCTTAGGCCAAAATAATAATATGTCAATGTCTACACGGATATCGTTAAATTGAATCAGAAAGTAATTCTGATTCAATTTAAAGGCGGGTATAACACTATTTTTGTCTGCATGTTACAAATATCAGCAGAAACTCATAATACCCCATCAGCCTTTGGTGCTGTAGGACATAAGAATATGAAGAAAGTAAGAATGTCGGTCATGCCCTACATAGTACATAACCCACACTATAATTTACATAATTGTAAAACTAATATTTATATAAAATTTATACGTTTTTTGCATGAGTTTTTGCGATGGGTTAGATGGGAATGATAAAAAGGTTATGTATCGGCCATCACATAATTTTGTGCATCTAGTTTTGATTATATTTATCTAAATTTGAACAATTATTACTATGTATATGTGAGATTTTGATTTTAGTTTCATGCCCTTAAAAGTGATATTTGGAAGGGTACTTGTAAGGGACTCATGAGAAACAATGGACGACCCTCACATAATTTAACACATCGTTTTTGAATATTTAAATTAAATTTGTTAAAATCGCTTTATATTTAGGACTTATATGAGCTTAAACCTGGGAGAAGACTTGTATGAGAGGTACCTGAAATATTGTACCGAACATAATTAATATCCAATAGGTTTTGACCTTGGACTTAAATAATAATATGTGCAGAATTTCATCAAAAATTGCGACCTGGATAGTATTCATAAAATTTACGTTGACAGCCAGCCAGAATGCCAGACCGACGGTCATCGTAAAATTGACTCATTTAGTGATTCTGAGTTGCTGTCCGTCAGTATGTCTGTCTAGTTGGCTTTCCATGTAAACGCTGTGAACACCTTACAAGTCGCAATTTTAAAGATAATATTTGAGGTAGCTGCTATACAAGTGAACTTACGGAATGAAGTTTTAGGCTCATAAGATAATGTTTACATCAGTCGACATTTCAAAGAAAATTGGTCCACTCATCACAAGTGGTGATGAGGATATTTTAACTTTGTCATTCCGTGCGTAACGCTATGAAGGAATCGATCTTCAATTGAGTCGATTAAACTATGTCCGTCCCTCTGTTAACCTGTCTGTCCGTCTACCTGTCTGTCTGTCTGTCTGTCTGTCTGTCTGTCTTTCAGTTGAAAATATTCTCACGCCTAGAGTAATTGTCCGAACTTAATGAAACCTGGCCACATTGTTTGTTATTCTCCTAAACAGTTTCCTTTTTAAAACCATCAATGCCACTTTGTTAGTAAAGAAGCTATACACCGATATATTAGACAACCTCAACATTCCGAAAAATAAACATTCTAAACTTTTCAATAGAAGGTAAAAGGATTTAAACAAAATTATAACATACATCGAAAAATAATAAAAATCTGTTAGAAAAATGTTACAGGTTAAAATATACAAAATACGGAATTTCGAGGATTATTATCTGAAATTTGCAACATATACTTATTTTGATAAAAGAAATAAAGACAAAGGAAAAAGATTGTGCTGGAGCCTTGTTCCAATATAAGAACCCTTAATGGCACATAGTTTTAAGTGCATAAAATGCTCAATTATGGACCAATTCTATTGAATTCCATATAAGACGAGAATATAGTTTTAATCTTCTAAAACTCTTATATGTTAGTTATATTGAAATTTGGAGAAATTGATGTTCCCTTCCTGGGAAAAAGTTTTAGTTTAAAAACTTTTATCCACAAATCTCTTTAAAAAATTGTCATGTCTTGTTACTTGTTTGACGATTTAAGTCCATATTTGCTGTTACTTCCATATATCGTCCTTTATCTGAAAACGGTTTTTAGTCTATAAAACTATTATATATGAACCAATTTTATTATCGTCACAATTATTTTTCTATTTGTCTTGGGTTAGTGTTACTTAATTGACCAATAAAACTCAGCTCCCATTTTAGGCCTTTTCCCGGAAATGAGGTTAAACTTATATAGCAGTTTAATATATACTTATTCGATTGAAATTCGGCAAAAGATTTCTTCAACTTATCTGAATATTTGTTACAAAATTGAAGTATATTGGAGCCTATTTTTGCTACGGTTCCCATTTATGGCCCTTCACGTAAAAGTATTAAAACTTATAAGACGCTTTAATTTGAACCAATTTGGTACAATTATATTTTAAACCAATTTTATAAATCCCACTTTCTCAAAAGACTGTTTAAGGCTTAAGAAGTTCTTATTTTTGGAACAAGAATATCGCCATTCATATATTTATTCAATTTTCTTTAATATATATAATGCTTTCTTAATCCTTATTTGTTTAATAATATCGGCCATTAAAAGGAATAGCTCGGTACCAATAATTATAGGTTATTTCAAGAATATGATACCATATTTCATTATAGTTTTCATAGAGACCTTTTCCGGAATCGGTGTTTAAGCTGATGGACTAATAATTATTATTATGTGAAAATCTCCTCAACTCATGCGAATGTTTCCTAGTAGTGGAGGGTATTTAAGATTCGTCACAGACTTACTTTGCCTGTAAGTGAGATTTAGATGTAAAGAAAATGCATTTAAATAATTGTAACTTTATATAACAATTGGGTATGCAGACTAAGTAACCCATTTTTTCAATCTCACATTAAAGTTTGGCGTGATTTTTACGTGGAAAATTTTCATATTCCCCAAAAGTAAACTATTATACATGGTTAAAACTGAAGATCTACTTCTCATGTAAAAACAATGTATTTCATTCTTAGACTAAAACTCATACTATATATATATATATATATATATATATATATATATATATATATATATATATATATATATATATATATATATATATATATATATATATATATATATATATATATATATATATATATATAGTATAGTATGAGTTTTAGTCTAAGAATGAAATACATTGTTTTTACATGAGAAGTAAAGAATATATATATATATATATATATATATATATATATATATATATATATATATATATATATATATATATATATATATATATATATATATATATATATATATATATATATATATATATATATATATATATTTATATATATATATACTTTAAAAGTTTTATAACCTCAAAAATTTTTTATGTTGCAATTTTGTGGTCAAATATTTCTAATGTTTCAATTTTACGAAAAGTTTGCAAGTTTTTCACGTAATACAAAACAAAAACATTAAGACTATATAGTCTGTCAGACTCCATTGTCTCATAACCTACACCGCATTGTTGCTCAAAAATTTTAGTTACGAAAAATTTGTGAACGACCCTCGTATGAGACCTATGAGAAATAATGGATCGCCCTCCCTATACCGAACATGGCTCAGTTCAATAAGTTTCGTTCTTAGGAGAAAATGATGTTTACCAAATTTCATCTATATTACAAAAATTGCTACCTGCAGACTGTTCACATGAATAGCCACCGAAAGTGGTATATTATGCGTTGGAGCTGATCTTTGTAACGAGTAGAAGACATGGTAGTACACTCACATTTAAATATACCATTCGACTCAGAACCAATTTCCGTGTCGATTAAACGATGTTCGTCTATCTGTCTGTCCGAATGACTGTCCATGTAAATATTTGAACAGTCTACAGGACGCAATTTTTAATATGTCACGATGTAACTTGTAACCATTTCGGCCTAAGGACGAAGCCTGTTAAATTGGTCATGTTCAGTTAAATATTTCAGGTACCTTCCATACAAATGTTCTTCCCAGAATGGGTTTTAAGGACATAAAAGTTCTTAATACAAAGCGATTAAAACTAAATGTGTTACAATTAAGTCATTGTAAAATGATGTGCCAAAATATGCGAGGGTCGGTTCATTACTTTTCAAAGGTCCCTTTCGAAATATCACTTTTTAAAGCGATTTTAACGAAATAGTGATAAGAGTTAGTCAACCTTAAATCAAAAATCGATTCACAATTTCTTCTAGCTCCCGTATAATCCCCTGAAAAGGTTCTAATAACACGCACAAATGTCATAATGTTAGTACCATAATATATTGCACTTTTAAGCATAAATTAGAAGTAAAATAAATTAGAAAGTAAATTTGTGCGAGGATCATTCATTAATTTCAAGTAGCTCCCATTTATAACAAAAAATGTGATGTAGGGTATTAAAAAGTCGGGCTTGGCCGACTATAACTTTTACTGGTCTCTTTTGTTCTAATGCAAATACTTAAAAAAGCAAACATTTTATCCTAAATTAAAGTTATATTAGATTGTGGTTGATTTTAACAAATATTTTATAAATGCGGAAGTAAAAAATACATTTGGCTTTCTTGTACCTTTTTTAGTTGTTTTATCTTTAATGTTTTCATTCTTTTGTCTTTCAAGATAAACATTTGGATAACTTATATTGGATATTTGTTGACCTTTAGAATACAGACCATTGTGAAGTTTTTTTTTTTCAAAACAATTTAACAGACAAACATATGTAAATGTAAAATATTTAGAAATTTCCTTTTTCCCTTTTTGTATAGGAAAATGTAGATTTTGGTATTAGTTGACAATGAATAATTCTCCTGAGTTAAAAGCTTGTCGCTTAGAAATGTGTTTTCTTTTAAAATTTCGTAGGACTTTAAAAAGGACATGGAAAAAATAAAGAAGGAAAGATTGTTCACAACTGGAAGGTATATAAAAACATACCGTACAATTGTGAACAATCAAAGAGCAACGTCTATACAAAATAATTTAAATGACAACAACAACCAATGCGCATTGCTGTACAAAAATTCTTCTTCGTCCACGATTCAGGAAAAACAAAATAATAATCGCGATAGTCCTTTTTTTTATGGTCAAAAAAACACTCTCAGACAAGCCCGACTATGAAATACTCCAATCAATATTGTTGCTTGTAAATACCTGCTACGAGGAATTTATTAACGGCCCTCGTATAATTTGTTTTTCTTATTTAGGCTTATGTGTGTGATGCTAACATTTATGTGAAAATTATGCGTTTTTAAACAGAATTCTTTCTGGAAATTTATATGAGAATTATAAAATATTATGGATTGACTCTCGTATAATTTGGCACATCGCCTTTGGCTTTTATTCACCTTAATTTGACTTAATATTTTTACAATAACCACGTCTATGTGCGATTCAAGAGTTTCAAAGAGGTATTTGCTGTGTATGGAGTGTACCTCCTTACCGATTCTTCCGATATTTTCGGTTATAATGCATCATTCTGTGATTTTTTTTAAGTACAGAATTTTATTGTTTAGAAACTTTCAAGGGAATACAACACAAAAACAACACGTAACAAATTAAATTATATATAAATATGGAACAAAAACTTTTTCTTGTGACTAACAAACATGTTGCTCAAATTTTACGAAGAGATGAAAACATAAAATTTTAGCAACAAAAAGAAGCAGAGGAGTGGAAAAATTAATTTATACGCCCCGAAGTCACACTCATGTTATTGGCACGATTTGAGATCTAACAGCGTTTGGATGTCAAAAAGTAGTTTCAGTATAGTGGTTTTGGCAGCATTTTCAGCAGTTGCCAAGATTAAATTTTCTTTTGTTCCAATTAAAATGAATACGAGAATTAACATCGATTTAATGAATGAAAAAATGGATGAAGATTGCTTATTCTAGCAAGATAATGTTGCGGTGAATCATAATTTAATGAACAAAGTATACCTGTGTCGAACTGGATGGCTTGAAGTCGAAGTTAAATCCAATGGAAAACTTATGGGGATAACATAGCTCCATTAACACTATTTCACTACCAATATATTGGGAGGATCTTTATTTTTTAATATTAATGAAAATACGTTTTAAATTATTTAAACCTTTTTACCTAAATCCACATATTATTGTTAGACAAGCTTGCGGTTGTTTTTCACAAATATTTCTATAAGTTTCACAAATATTTCTATAAGTGTGAAATAAACAAATCCTTATCTGTGTTTTTTCCTTTGTTTACATGTTTTATCACTTATATTTTTCATTTCCAATCACATGTTGCTTTCATTCTTTTGTCTTTCAAGAAATAAATTTGAATAACACATATTGGGTATTTGTTGACCGTTAGAACACAGACAAATGTGTCCTTTTTGTAAAACCATTTCAACACACATATGTAAATGTCAAATATTTGAGAATTTCCTTTTTCCATTTTCTATGGGAAAATGTAAATTTTCATATTGGTTAACAAAGTGTAGTTTTCCTGAATGAAAAGCTTGATAAAGTGGCGCTTCGATATGCGGTCTTTTACAAAATTGTGTACAGTACTAAAAATGATTTTGCAAAAAAAAAAAAAAAATTTAAAATAGACGGTATTTTATGTTTCATATAGTTGGAATAAATAAAATAGCACCACATACTAAAAATAATATAAATGATAACTAAAGAAGATATTATATAAAGAAGATTTTTATAAAAAAAAATGAGAATTAAAAAGATTTTGACTTCTCCATATGAAAAATCTCGAAATTTTTATAAATGTTAATAAGGTTTACATGCATTCCGGTTAAAATATCATTATAAAACAATCCAATCAGTGACTAAATTATGCCACCTTTTAGAAAAAGTCCAAAAAATATAATTTTTTCAAAGTTGCAACTTTAGATGTAATTCTTTAATGGATTCATTTATTTTTATGGTATTAAAAGAATTTATTTTTATACAATAATTCTTTTTTATCAATTCTCACTTGTAGTCCTCCAAGTCAACTTAAAATCTCCTTTGCTCTAGCAAAGTCTATAACGTTTCTACAGAATTATTCTCAAAAAATCGATTTGGACAAACTATGTATTTGTAACTTTTCCCACTGAACCGACCGATAGTCAACAGTCAACAGTCAACATCCTTCTAAATTTCAATGAGCTAGAGAACCATTAATGATGAGGTGAGCGTACCAGAAATAAACAGACGGACTGTCTTAAGTAATTTATTAAGATATGTTAGATCATATTTTCTTAATATTCACTAAATCAGTTGATCTGAGAAATTAAATGTTTTTAACTTTTATGTATCCATATATAAAACTGAATCTGTGTTTGTTGGTTTTGTTGAAATTTTCGAAGTTTCATCACGTTATATCCTTAAATAACATAGGCAAGATCAGGAATAGAGGCACCCTCATAAATAGCAAATATTAATAGCCAAGTAAGTAAAGAAATGCTAAAACGAGAGTTTCTAAATATAGTCACTTTCTCAAGCGTGCGTGATATAGTCCCATATAATGCAAATATTTATTATCAAATATCTAAAAAAGTATTGAAAATGAGTGTTAAGATTTAATATCATTCATACTGGGCAAAATATAGGATGGATGGAATTAAAATATATTGATTATTGAATATGTAAAAAATTAGTTAAATGAGTACAAAAAGATTTCATTTCAAATACTCTCTGAAGGAACAGTTAAACGAAATAACATGTAGGAAAAGTAGCCCACAGTAATTTTACTGTTTCAGAGAGAGAGAGAGAGAGAGAGAGAGAGAGAGAGAGTTGACAAATTTAATGCCAGTTACTTTCTCAAAGAATACCTATATTGAATAAAGAGGACAGATAGGACCATGGGGGACTTAAGGAATATTTAAATAAGTTTAATAAACCTTTTTCCCAACCATTTTTATATGATTTTATCAGGGGAAAATCTAACTATCTTTAAAATAAAACGGGATTATCGGATTCCTATCTATAACTATTTCATTTAGAGTTTCCAAATTTTGTTTTTTTTATGAATATAGAACTATTAAGACACAAAATCTTCCAATTTGGACAAATGTCATTTGCATGAATTTTTAAATACACGAAGCAATTACATTATACTGTGCAGCAAAGCGCACTGGGTAAATCCCATTTTTTAAGAAATGTGAGGGTAACTCATAATCTGCAATGATTGAATTCCAGAAGCAAATAAATTTTAAGCCCAATTTATAAATGTAAAAAATATATCTGAAGAAAATTAAATCAACTAAAAGCTCAAATTAAAATGGCAACGAATTTACACCTTTTTATTTTTAACTAAAAGGATGTACCTGTTAATATGGAGCGAGAGCGAAAATTTTTCGACCTACGTATATGTTAATTACAAGTAAGAATATATAGTCGGTCAAGCCCGGCTCTCTTATAGGCAAATCAATAACATGTACCAATTTTTATCGAGTTATTTAAAAATATTGCGACCTGTAGAATGTTCATAACGTTTACATGTACTGCCAGCCAGACAGACAGATGGACGGACATCGTTGAATACTTAAATGTGGGTGTAACATGCAGAAAGAATGTTATCTTTCTGCATGTTACTGGCATGAGCACAAACTACCGAATATTTCTTATATTTATTTAAGGATGTCCCTCAGTCCATTGTTGACTGTATGTCTGCACATGATGGTTATGGAAACTCTATGGTCCCAATTTAGTTGTTATAAAATTAGTTGTTATTATTAGTTTTTATTAAATTAGAATATTGTTCCTTTTGAATATTAATTTTGAAAAATAGAAGTTTTTCTTGGAACATTATTGATTTCTGTCTTTAAACGAATAAATTTTTTTCTTTTTTATTGAAAAATTTTGAAATTAACTTAAAAAATAAAAATTGGTGATTTATTTTCTTGAGCCAATCAATTATTATATAATAAAATTTACATATTCTAAATTTGGGCAAATTTCAATTTTACATAAAAAATTACATACATAAAAAATTTTATCTGCCTTAACAATTGTATCTATTGAAACTTTTAATTATCTTTATATAATAATGAATCTGTGTTTGTTTGGGACTGGACCCATTTTGTTAAAATAATTATCATAATTATCCCAATATATCTGAAACTAACATAGACTTTAAATAATTTTGATAGGATTCGGGAGAGCGGTACCCCCGAATATACAAATAATTATTGCCGACTATATAAAGAACTATTGCAGCAAGAACTTTAAAGTTTTCTATAAACTGTTCTACTGACCACTATGTAGGACGGCTGCGATCAAGAGGAAAGGTAATCCATTTTTAAAGAAAATTTTAATTGTCTTAAATAATGTTTAACATCTTAAATAATGTTTAAGAGAGAGCTTTAAAATTTAATACCAGTAACTTTCCCAAGGACCTACATTTTTGAACAAAATATAGGACTGATAGGATTAAGCTGAGATTTTCCCCATACACTTTAATTATGGAATATCTAAAGAATTATTGAAGAGAGAATTTCAAGGATTCCTAACGACCTGTTTTATTCGAAAAATATAGGTAGGATAAGGGAAGAGGTAGCCCCCATACGAAGCAAATATCAGTATCAGAGAAAAACTGCATGACTTATAAAAGCAGTGGCTGAGGTACCCCATGAAAAGCAAATATTAATTATCGAATATGTAAAGAAGTTGGATGTGGTGCTCTTAAGATACCAATAAGTTACCAAGAAACAGTTTTACTGTACAAAATTAAGGATAATTAGGATCAGGAGAAATCGCGGTCACATATATTTCAAATATAGGTTATCGTATATCTAAGAATCAATTGCAGGATCTAAGGGAGATTTAGTCACTTGAAAAGCAAATGAAGTGAGAGTATAAAGAATTCATTTAGGTCATTTTCTTATTTTCTTAAGGAACGATTTTGTATGACAGATAGGATGATGATAGGGAGAGGTTGGTCCCTATTGGATGCAAAAATTAATAATCGAAATTTAGGTAATTCTGGAATGTTGTCCCAATATTTTTCCTGTGAAAGAGTCTTATGTGAGAAAATGGATGACAAAGCTGGGGAAAAATTTCCTACCATAAAAAGTAAAAAAGTTTTATCAAATATATAAAGAATAGTTTCACCTAGAGTTTCCAAATTTAGTCACTCTACTATGAAACGATTTAACTGGTTATATTTTAAACAACATAGTGTGTTTATTTAAAGCAAATATAATCGAATATCTGAATCATTTCGGCAAAAATCTTCCTATTTCGACAAATCGCTGTTGCATGATTTTTTTATACACGTCGCAATCTATGATTTTTCTTTGAATTGAAGATGGAGGCGATTTTTTGTGCAGAAAAGCGAACCGAGTAAAGACTAGAATTTACAAACGTAAGTTGAAGCTTAAATAAAAATATACAAATATTTGTAAATATGTCAATATCTTTTGAATTTTAAATTCTAAAATCGTTTGTAACGTATAGCAACACATTTTATTATTTTTTTCTTTTTCCATTGAAGCAAATTTTCTTTTGTTCCTTTTGAAATACGAATATAAAAATCTAAGTAGACTACAACATATATTTTATTCAGTTGACGTATAATGTAAACTCAGAAAAAAGGTATTATGAGAATTACAAAAGCAAAAAGGATTGATGATAAGAATACTTAGTTACTGAAATAAATCAAAATGAATTCAAAACAAGTAAAAAGGTTATAGACGGTAAAGCCTCACTAGGTAATGCCCTACACCATATTGTTTGCTGTAATTTCCTTTTCTGATAAAGTTTAAAGTGTGAGGTTGATTAATACATTTATGAAAAATATATGCGTTTGAAAAGGATTTTGTCTGGGGTATTACATCGGAGCAAGAAGAAATAATAGACCGACCTTCATATAAATTTGAAGAACATTTTTAGATCGTATTTATATTAATTTCAGCTGTTGTTTTAACAATATCAAGAAATAATAATGCGACCCTCATGCAATTTAGAAAATCAATTTTAGATTGTTGTTTTTAAAATACCAACGTAAACGTGACATTTATGCAATTCAAAATGTATATGGGGAATTGTGTATTAAATCTATATGACTTCTATGAACTTAAAACTTCATTTCGGGGAATACATTTTGGAGCTGCCTGAAATATTGGACCAAATATGATGCCAAAAAATAATATGTACCAAATTTCATCAAGATATATCAAAGATTGCGACCTTTAGAGTGTTCACAACATTGACATCGATAGCCAGCCGATCATACAGACAAATGGACGGACATCGTTAAACCAACGTAAAGTGTCGTTAAAGTCGTAAGGTATACTTTTTAATAAAAAAGGGTAAAATTTAGAAAAACAACTTGGAATCCAAATTTTCCTCTAGTCGAATATGATACGATATTCCTGAAATTCCAAGTCGACTATATTATTTCTGGATTTTATTAAAATATTTTCGGATTTTATTAAACTATTAAATATTTCAGATAACAGTATATAACTATTTTTCTATTGGAGCAATATAGCAAGTTTTAATTAAAAAATCCTTAGAACAATAACAAACAATCTTGAAAATTTCATTGAACTCTTAGGGGATTACTTCTGGAGTTACACATGAAAGAAATATACTCTTAATTAAATTACATCCTTTAAAATTTCTGATAAAAATTTCTAGGGATTAACAAAAATAAATTTTCCGAGAAAATTCAGAAAACGCTTGCTCGTGGAGGACCCCTAGGAAATAGCACCATGGATGTTCTTTATCATATTTTAAGATTTATTCAAAAGGTAAAACTTAAACTAATTTAAAACTTTTCTAAAAAATTTTTGCAAGTGTAGATCAGAGTAGTAATATGGCGCATTGAATAATATAAATCCAAACAAGTTTCCAAAATCATAAATAATTGTAGTAAACAAATTTTTACCAACAATTTATTTCAGTTTACATTTACAAATATTTATTTTCTATGATTTTTTTTCGTTTTTTGTTTTGTAGCAAACAAATCTTTCATACCATAAGCTTTTTTATGGATTCGTATAAAAATATTGTGGAAAATTAATTTCAAATCAATCACTTTTTTTGTAATACTTATTTGTTTATGCATGTGACATATTTCTTTTTAATGTGACATTTTATTTACGTTACTGTTTCAAATAATAAATAAAAGAAAACAAAAAATTTAGATATTTTGTAAATAAAATTCGAATTTTGTAGCAAAAAGGGGAATGGAAGAAATTTTAATGCATTCAAAATAAAACTAATTCATATCTGGGGCAGCTCTATCAGAAATGGGATTTCTCGCGTGACAATATTTTATTGGCTTTAACGATAAAAATTTCTAATTAGCGATATAACGATAACTTGGCGATTTTTATTAAACTAAAAAATAGAATCTAGAATAGTCGTTGACCACTAAAAAATTAGCTACCGGATTTGCTGATATTTAAAAAATTCACCATATATTCATTTACAATTCAAGATTGTCAAGTTGAAATAAATTTCAAACTCATCCTTTACCTTGTTGTTTTTGTAATTTTAATTTATCAGGCTTAATACAGGTCCCATAAAATTTTGGAAAATATAATGCCTCAATATTTTCCAAAATTTTATGGAACCATATAATATATTGAAATTTTATAATAATCTAAAGTTAAAACTTTGAAAAATCGAAGTAATGAACGGCCTTAGTGTAATTTATTTTGTACATTATTATAATATTTATGAAAAACTTATGCGTTTTAAAATAAATTTTCATGAGGGGTTATATGAGAGCTACAAGAAATTACGGACTGACCCGTTTGTATATCTATTTTTGCTTATATTTATCTTAATTTGACCAATTTCTACAATACCAATAAATATGTGTGATTTATTCCCTTCAAAATGATATCTGAAAGGATGCTTGTACGGGACCTATGATAATACCATTGAATTTTGCTAAACTCGCTTTATTTCTAAGACTTTAATGAGGTTAAATCCTTATAGCAGGAGGACATTTATATGGGATATAATTTAAATATAAGCGGTATTACATTTAGTTGTTCGCAATAGAGTTAAAATAAAATTTGACAACCCTGACCAAGAGCGCTATTCTAAATTTTTCGTAGTAAATAACCTATTTCAACAAAAAACCGAAAAACTTAAATTATTAAATATTTTTAAAAACGTTTATTTGCATCAAAATGGTCATAAAGCACTGTTCAGTTATAATTTGGAAGCATTATAATTTGAATTTTTATTTGATTCTGTTGAGGTTTGAATAATTTACACGCGATGGAACTTGAAACTCGTAAAAAAGTTCTACACTAATTTAATAAAAACCCGACTTACTCGTTCTAAGTAAGCGAAATCACTTAAAACTGCAAAAACAAAAGAAAAACGAGAAATATAAAAATACAGGTAAAAGGAAAAGAATTGGAGACATGAGTACTATGGTGAATCAAAAATAATCCAGGAGTATTTGACGCTAATCGTGCTAACAGCAGATGAATTTGCGATAATGTTAGAAACCATATCGGACTATAAAATACCCAAATAGAACTAAAAATCAAGAATCAGCATTAAAAGCAAATTATGTACAAACGTATTAACGCATTAGCATTATAATGGATGACGAAACATACGTAAAAGCCTTAAGGCTAAAACTTTACGTTTTATCTAACCAGCTGACAAATTTTTGTACACGAAAATGAATAAATTTGTTTAAAAGTTTTTGATTTGTTAAGAAATTTGCAAATGCGGCTTCAAGAGAAAGGTTTTTGTCACATCTCGTTCAATGACGTTAGAAATTTATACAAAGGGAATGTTTACATAGACTTGGCTTTTATTTGGTTTTTTTAAGTCGCCGACTAAGTTTCGGCCAGAAGTAATATATTGTTACTATTCCAATATCGATACACTTTAACAGCCAAACAGCTAAATCCACCAAATTGTCCATAACTTGGCCTACTTGGAATACTGCTATTGTTAAATGTAATTTGCAGAAGAGTGACATGGTTAGAAGTTAACAATTAAGAATGTAAAGACTGTCAAGCCCGACTATCTAATACCCTCCACCATATCGTGGGTTAAAAGCGTTAGTTACGAATTTAGTGAATGAATCTCGTATAATTTGATTTTCCGATTTATTCTTAAATATGTAGTGCATTACTGTGACACTAAAACTTATGTTACATTTATGCGAAATATTTTAAAAATTGCGACTTATAGACTGTCCATAACGTTTATATTGCTGCCTGCCGGACCAAAAGACGGATGGACGATCATCGTTAAGTAGATTCAGAAAGGGATTTTAAATAGACTGGTATACTTAAAAGTATCTGTAACGTATAATACCCCAACCACCGTCGGATGTGTAGCGTATAAAAAGAACTCTTCTTAAACAGCTTGCAATTTTGTTCAAAGGGAAGTTGTCCAGAATTTAATGGGAATCATTAAATAACACATGAAAATTTCATTCGAAAAAAATTTTAATTTTTTATTACTTTTTTTATATTTTAATACTTTTTAATACTTTTTATTAATATTTTATTTTAATTTTTTATTCTGTCGTTATTAACAAATTTATGCGTGCAGATTATAACTTAACAGTTCTTTAACGAAAAAAATATTTTTCATTTTAGTATTCTAAATAAATTAAACTGTTGTTTCCATAAACAGATATTATATATTAAATATCATCCAAAATCGTTATAAAACAACTACACTCAAATATGGAAAAATATTTTTAATATTACTCATACATACTGGTATGAAACCATAGATTTTAAATGCCGATTTTATTAATTGATTCAAACTGATTATGTGATTAACGATATTTTTCGGAAAGGTGCTTAAATGAGGACTATAGCGAAATATGGATAGGAATTGGTAACATATACTCATGTCGATAAAAGAGTAAGCATGATATAAGCTGAAACTTATTATTTGGGAAACGATCCTGTAGGAGAGCTATAGCCAAATATAGATCGATATTGGTCAAAATAGTAACTTGAGTTCAGCGAAGTTAAGAAAAACTTGCTTTATACTTAGAACATAGTTATTAGTAGGGCTCCTTATAAGGGTCCTAGGTCGAATAATCACAGAGGATTTTTATGTGAAAATAAATATTTGTGCAAAATTCAGAATACTGTTATTAAAACTGCGACACTGATTTTCATTTAATCCGACCTGTTGAACTATGAAATTTGTTTGTTTGGTTTAATTTCATTTACATTTTGTTGAAATTTTTAGAAAAGATCATCTTTTAAATTTTGAGGTTGTCTAAGATATTGGCATATAACTTTTTTGATATTCAACCGGCAAAGATTTATTTAAATAAACAATGTTTTGAGGTGATAATGTTTCCAACAGACATTCAGGCAGACTGATAAAGCTAAAGCTATTCAGATTTTGATATGGTACATAAATATGTATGCTCATTTTCTCTTGGCGTTACACATGTAATGACAAAGTTAACATACCCATTCATGACTTTTAATGCTTTACGTTTTTGTACTCCGTACAGTCTGAACTAATGAGTCCTTATGATTATTTTACACAAGCTTAAACTGTTTTAAAACAAAATAAATCGGATTGCTTT
Organism: Cochliomyia hominivorax; assembly: GCA_004302925.2. Lineage (NCBI taxonomy): Eukaryota > Metazoa > Arthropoda > Insecta > Diptera > Calliphoridae > Cochliomyia > Cochliomyia hominivorax. Next base: position 71,536,051 of record PYHX02000413.1, on the reverse strand, counting down.
ATATTATCTGAAGCAAACATTTGTTTTCTTATATTTTTTATATTTGTATTGGTTCATTTGTATAACTTAATAACATATTGCACTTAGATCGCCATTATTATCACATATGGCCACAGAACAAAATTAAATATTCCATTATTTTCTAACTATACTCCAAGATGAAATAATATAAGATCCTCAATCTTAATTGGTGTTATCACTCTTACATGAAAACTGGTCTGGTCATATCTACTTTTCATAAAGTCTTCAGAAATTGAGGAAAAAAATGTACATTTTCTCAGTATATCATTTTTATAGGAAATATAACACACAACAATATTTTTACATAGGGTACGAGGAAGTATCATACCTTCTCAAATTTAACTTTAATTTCTGCACAACTGCAGAAAGTGCTGCCCAAATCATAATACTTCCATCACAGAAACTTTAAAATTACATTCGAAAATTGATTGTGTCAGTAACATGAGTCGGCACTATATAAATTAAATTTGTTTCATCTGAGAAATTTGGCTTCTTTCATTTTATAATTTCATCTCTTCGTGAAATGTGAACAAACTAAATTAGGAAGATTTAGTTTGTTTGTATCTGGGTGGAACACAACAATTCTGCCATTTTCTTAAAGAAGTTAAGCACTTTACTTTCGAGGCATTTAATTCAACTACCAATTTCCCTATGGGAACATCTTTGGTCATGAAAAAATTCAATTTTGATCGGACAAAAAATTTTCTTAAACTCTATGTAAAATTGTAAAACTGTTACATTTCAACTTATTTATAAGAAACAGAAATGTATAATATTTTTATACCCTACACCACTGTAGGTGATGATGGTATTATGCGTCTGTGCAGATTTTTGCAACGGCCAAAAAACTCAGAAAAACTCCGTGTAAAAGCTTTTTCGCAAAGTGCAGGACGCTGTTTTGAAGATATCCTAATAAATAAACGTAAAAGAATTCTATTAAAAGCCGGCACAACTATTGCTCTAACTACCCTAAATATATGTTACTAATTTAGCGATACCCATTTAAAGTCATTTCACAGATATTTTCAAATTGTCTCTTATATATAGCACTATGAAAAGCTTGATTTTTATAAAAAAGAAAAATAGTAACAGTTTTTATACCCCGTTCGAGTTAGATTCATTTCCTGAGTCAATTTAAGCATGTCCGTCCTGCTGGCTGTCCATGTATTTTTCATTTAGACTTAGATTTTAAAGAAATAAGCATTTTGATATTCTACAATGATGTGCCAAATTAGACGATCGATCCATTCATTCCTATATGTCACATCCTTCAATATA
>PYHX02000413.1:71494130-71534652 GCA_004302925.2 Cochliomyia hominivorax | reverse complement strand
TCATATACGTGGTATTGTTAAAAATATTTAGTCAAATTAAGTATAAATATTAGCCAGAACTTACTTTACAAAATTATGTTAATGTTAAAAATGTTAGTACCATCATAACATATTGCACTCATTAATCATTAACTAAAAAATACCTTTATGCGAGGGTGGTTCACTAATTTTTGATGCCACTTATATATAACCAACAATGTGATGTATAACGTAAAGTAACACCTAGAACATTTGATCGCATGAATAAGGCAAACAACAAGACTAAGAAAAAAATCTTGTTTACTTTAAAAAGTACCATTTACTTGCCTTTCACTTCAATTTTCCTTTTTAATAAGAAGAAAAAAGAAATACAAGTAAGAATGCTATATTCGGCTATGCCAAATCTTCAATACCCTCCACCACAAATTCGTGTTAAGTTAATAAGTTAGGTTCCATAGATATAAATATACACATATATACACTCACAAATGTATATAGTATATAACACAGAAACACTTAATGAGTCATAAAATTGGTTATAATTTTGGCTATAACTTGTTTTCTACTGAACTGATTTTGGGAATTTTTGGAATAGTAATGAAGTTCAATTCGTTTTCAGGAATATGCATCGGTGTATCTCTAAAGATATTCACCTTAAACTTCAAAATAAATACGATATTTTAATTTTTGTTTTTGCGAAAGTAAATAAGTAAGAATAAGAGTGTTCGGTAAGGCCGACTACATCGCAATGCTGGTTCTAACTGGTAGTTGCAGAAAACGAATATTATCTTTAAATTGCAACCTCCATTTTGTTCACAAAGTTTACATAAACAGCCAGACGGACGGATATCGTTAAATAGACTCAGAGAAAGTAAGGTTAAAAATGCTTCAGTGGTGCAGATACATATAAGTATCAAGCAATCTAGATAAAAACAGCTTAGTTGTTTATATAAAAAGTGCTTTTCTAAGTAGGAATTTTAATTGTTTTCTTTGTTTAAACTTTATTTTTGATAGAAGTATATTGAAATATTTAATTCTCATGGTTTAATTTAGTGTAAAATCTACAAAGTTAAAGGAAAAATAAAAATAATTGAACTTTATTGAAATTTATTCGAAGCATTAATAACATCTATAAGAAAAATCCGCCATTTTATTATTTATTAAAATTTAAAATTACAAATAATACCAAAAATTACCTTAAAATACCCTTACAAAACGGGGACTTTAAATACTTTAAAATTGTATTAAATACATACTTGTTACTACAATATCAAATTTATTAATTAAGATTGTTCTTACTTGCGGCCCAAAAATAAAATACTGTAGTCAACTTAATAAAAAACTTAATCAGCAAAACTTGGTTATTTTAATACCTACACATTATAATTGTTATAAATAGTATTATGTCAAAAAATTTTTTTATACTTTGTGCTTAAATGGTACAAAATTTTATGTGGGATTTGTGCTTTTTAAAAAACTAAACTTTCGCTTATCGATTATTGCCCAATTTTGTCCAAATTTGATGAATTCTTTTTATAATTCTTACGGTTAGGTGAGATTTAAGCCCATTATGTTAATTTTTGGTTGTTTGCGTTTTGTGGTTATTTATTTATTCTTTATATTTAGGACTTTTATGACTTTAAAACGCCATTCGGGAGACATATTTGTTTAGGGTCTAGGTAAAACAATGAACGCATCTTCGCCAATTTCAATCATCTATGGGCTTCAAACTGCTTGGTTGCACTATTTATTCTGTCCGCTGCAAACATCTGCATAAATGCATAATATCCTTAATACCTAGTGCGGTGTAGGGTATAAAATGAAAAATGCACATTAAATATTCTTCAAATTAAAATAATGGCTGAATAGAAAAGAACAGAAAGGAAACAAAAATTTTCAGTTGGATTCTAAAAATGAAAAGACCTCATAAAGTATATGACAATGACACAATTCAAAGTGACAAAATCATTTCTACAGACAGATTTAATAACAAGCAATGAACTACTTACTTCATTTTCATTAATATTTTTCCACATTTTTATAAATCCAAAAATTTTATTGCAAAAGATTCAACACAAAAACACAATTCTAAATCATAACAAAAGATTAGAAATACAAAAAGCGCTTAGAAAGTGAAATAAACCAGGGAATAAATCCAGTACATAGATTTAGAAAGTTTTTAGTTTTTTTTTTATAATAATACAGCAAGTTGTGTTGTGCAGTAATCCCTATGAGAACAAATTAACGATATTTTTATTATATTAAAAAAACCTTTCAGTTACAACCCATTAAACGATATCTAATTTTTTACTTATTTTAAAACAAACTTAAATTTTTAGTTAAAAATATGAAGTTTGTATTTTCTTTCGCTATTAAAAACAAGTAAAAAAGTTGTAGTCCATTGTTGGTTGTAAATGACAGTTACAAAAAATATGTGCACGTCCCTCGTATAGAATGCTTTTCTTATTTCTGTTTATATGTGTAATAGATTATTATGATATAAACATTTATGTGAAATTTATGCGTTTCAAAAGGAATTTTTATGAGGGTTATATGCGAGTTGAAAAAACTTATGAACCGACTCTTGTATAATTTTGTAAAGTTCTTTCTAATATTTATCTTAATTTGACTAAATATTTTTACAATACAATATGAAGGATGTGACATATAGGAATGAATGGATCGATCGTCTAATTTGGCACTTCATTGTAGAATATCAAAATATCTTTAAATCTAAGTCTAAATGAAAAATACATGAAAAATACATGGACAGCCAGCCGGACGAACATGCTTAAATTGACTCAGGAAATGAATCTAACTCAAACGGGGTATAAAAACTGTTACTATTTTTTAATAAAAATCAAGCTTTTCATGAGGCAGTTTAAAAATATAAAATTAAATAAAATCAAAAACACTTTTCTGGGAAATGACCTTAAAAGGGTATCGCCAAATTAGTAACATATATTTATGGTAGTTAGAGCAATAGTTGTGTCGACATTTAATTGAATTCTTTAATGTTTAAAAGTCTTAAAAATTTAAAATTTTTTTCGGGAACAAGACTTAAATGAGATCTATATAGCAAAATATTGACCGACATTGGCCAATTTCATAATATTTATTAAAGATAGTTAGTAACAAATTTACGACGAATTTCAATAGATTTGGGGTATATTTAAGAATTTTAAAAGACCCGGGAGGAGGACTTTTACTTGAGCTATAGCAAAAGATGGACCGATATTGGTCAAATTAATAACATGTATTTGAGACAGTAAGAAAATGAATTGTGTTAGATTTATATAGAATTGATTCACATTTAAGAGTTTCAAATGCTATGAACCAAATTCCTGGAAAGGAGCTAAGTCAAATCAATTACGACCAATGAGAAATACAGATTTTTGGGGTGTATCAAAATTTTTCTTATTTGTTCTTATTTTTCTTTTACATTGATCCAATTTTTATAATATTTTGTAGTGTATTGAATTGTGTTACAATTAAATTCATGTCTAAATCCAGCAACATTTTGTTGAACGAATAAGAAAAGTTCTGTTTCCAAATTTTGAGATATCGGTCTATAACTATTATGATAATGAAACAACAGAGCTGGTCTTAAATAGAAAAATGCGGTTTTGAAATAATTTATTTTGTTTGTTAAGGTAGTAATTAGTACCAGTAGCCCTAAAAAACAGTCACCCCTAGAATGAAAAATGGTTGATGTTGTTTACAAAAATGCTAATACTTTTTTTCCAAGTTCTTGTTGTAACATAAAATGCGATTCTCCTCATACACGAATACAAGGACCGTAGACAGGAAGGATCCGAAATGATAGAAGTGAGTACTAGAAGATAATGTCGGATTCTATAACTAACAAAAGACAGAATATAGCTAGTTTTAAATCATAAACAAGAATATATAGTTTGTTCCGATCAGACTTAGAATAACAACGCTGTATACGAAAAACAAAAAGGGCTGTGTTTTGGGGATTGGCAAAAAATTTTGTTAAGGATTTTGGATCAAAAAACATTTTGGAACAAATTTCCTTAAACTGAAACATCATACAAAAAAGCTGAAGGATTATTAGAATTATAATCTATTTCAAATAAAAATACATATATAATCAGCGTAACCGAAAGTATTTTTTAAAAAGTTGCACAAAAAGAGAATATTTGAAAATAAGGTTGCCCCTAATTGGTAATGTACTGAACGAAAGTTGCCACAGTTTTAATTTATCGAAAATTAGCTTTCTGAATAGCTGTAAATTATAAATTTACACCTATTTCCCATTTAACTAAGAAAACAAGCTTGAATATTTTTAAATTAAACACAAATTCGGTTGCCACTACAGATTTCGCAAAGATACGGTCGATGAATTATTCATCTATAATTTATGTAAAATTAATTGGTATATCTTTCAATACCAATACCACGAAGTTTTAATGCAAAAATTCAAAATACTAAAAGGGCACAAAATGTGGCAATTTGAAAAAATACACATAAAGACTCAGGCAGTTGAAAAAGCCCCAATTTGCAACTTAAATCGCAACAACGGTAACGCAGTATATAATTATATTTATTTGGAGACTTTCAAAATACATAAATATACGAAAATCCCTTTCATTATGTTGAGATATATAGTAAAATTTAACTCGATTTAAATTTCTAACACTGTTTTCATTTCTTCTTTTGGAAATTAAATTTAATAAAAAAATAACAGAGATAAGGACAACAGTACTGATTATAATAAATAAAAAATTATTCAAAATGATTAATTAAACAATTTAATTGAATTTAAATTTAAGAACATTGGTAAGAAAATATTTCATATAATAATTCCAAAATTGAAGTGTTAGAAAATATAATGAACCATGTAATAAAATTTATATGTATATTATAACTCTAGAAGTTTAAAACAGTACAAATTTAACTAACAACTATACTCTTCTATTTCCAACACACCACTAACTTGTATAAATATTGCCATGTTCATTTATATAGAACTTTGCTTTCGCTCAAATTTATTATTATTGAACTCAAACATTGTTTGATAGAACTTCAAAGATGTGTTCAATAATTTAGTATAAATATCAAGGAATTCTTGAACCATTTTATTTACTTATATGAAATCGTTTGGTTAAGTTGTAAATAGCGTTTTGCGCTTGACAATTAAACTCAATTTTACAACTTAATTTGAACACTTTTATTTTTGCGACGTCAAACATGTGCTTTAACTCTGTTGTATATTAAACTAGTTTGTTATAATAAATGTATGTTTCAGTAGTTATGTTTATTTTTTCATACGGCATACACTTAAAAATACACATGTTCGATGTTGGAAGTAAAACTTGTTTAAAAAGTTGTGTTGTAATATCAACAAGTTTTTTACCCAAGCGCAGTTAACTATGTACAACTTATTTAAGCAATTGTATTTTATGAAATGATGTGTATTTTGGAAAATACTCCATATTTATAGTAAATAATTGAACTATTTTTCCATGGAATATTTAGGTTTGAACAAATTATATTTTCTTGAAAACAAAGTTATATAAAAGCAAATGAGCAAAATAATACATTTTAGTGGTTTGTCATTGATGTTGGCGTTCTTATGTATATATTGATATGTAATAAGTGTTAACATTGCGTTGGTATAAAATTTCACAAAACAAAAACATATTAAATTGTTATATATGTATATCATAGTAGCACTACTACAAGTTAATAATTAAAAAATATAAAAGAACAAATATTTTAAAATTTGTAGCTCTCATTTGTTATGAGCTTTTGGTAATATTCATTGTTTACGCTGGTGATTTTTCTTGTCATTATTAATATTAGGAGTGAGATTTAAAATTGTCAATATACATATGTCAATATACATGTTAATAAGGATCTATTTTTTTATTTGAATTATTATAATAATTTACAAAAAAATGTATAATTTAAATAGGGGTAAAATTTCGATTCTTTTTCGGGAACCCTTTTATACGTTTTTATAGAGCTTTCTGTCACTTTGCTGGAAAATGTAGGTCATCCATGTTTAAAAACTATCACACTTTTGAAAACCTTTTTTCTTGCTAATCAATTCAATGTTTTACCAAGAGACCAATATCTGTTCAAAGGCTGTAGCTCTGGACTATTTGGAGGATGGAACAAATTTTTATTGTATACATTATTGTTTTGGTACCACTAAAGGGCTTGTTTAATATAGTTACAGGATGCCTAGTCAGGCTGACAATAAGTGGAAATACTATGAAGTCTAATGAATTAAATCAACTTTTTTGTTAACATTTCTCGATGTAAATTTTAGTATTTAAAGAGCCAATTGTAACCAATGTATGGCTTTTTTTGTCGTACCTTCATATTGCTTGTATTACCAAGTACTTTCTTGAAAATGTTGACTGCTTTTGGGTCTTAAAATTTTCTTCAACATTCCTTTGAGCATTAACAATATTAAACATTTGACCAGGAAGTTGCGAAAATTCTGCCAGAATAGGAAATAGAAATTTGACTTCAATTTCTGTGTTCTGTTTTCGGCCTCTACATTTGTAGCATTGTTCCTGTCAGGAATCTTTTAAGTTTTGTATGTTTTAAAACCTACATTGGGCTTAAAATTTCGTATCAAATAGTCTCAGCACTAAGCTAACTGTTAAGCTTTCCTACTTAATGTGTTGGAAGCTCTTTTGAATATGCTTTCTATTTTTTTGCCTTTAGAAATATCATATGAGAATTAAATCTTCTATCAACTGGCAAGTATTGTTTAATAATATTGGAAATTGTTGAAGTGGAGATTTTTGTGGAATTTTGTGGAAAATATTTAATAAATTTATTATATACTTTTTTCTGATCACACATTTAAATCAGTTTGATAATATATCAAATAATTTCACTTAAACATAATAACAGACATTTTGCAAATGTAACTTGAAAAGTTTTAAATAAAACTTGTTTTGAAAAGTTTTGATAAAGAGCGTGCGTTAAGAATTTTTAGTTTTCAATCCTTTGTAATATATGTGAAATAAGGTAAAAATAATTCGTTTTTAAAACCAAAAGATTTTGTTTTTACATTACAGTAGCATTATATAAGTAGTTTAATAATGCATATGATTTTTTCATTTCTGATGTCAACATTATTTAATTTCCTTGATAAAAAATGTATCATATGCTTATTTCTTGTACATCCGGGATTATTATACCAAACATTTGTAACTTGTGCTTTATTTAATATTTCTAATCATTCATGTAAATTTGATTTTTGCTCTTTGATAGTTGATGCTAAAGAATATTTCGCTTTTTTTGTTTTACTTTTCACCTTTTTTATTAACAAAATAATAATCCATCAATTAAAAATATCTGATGTATATTAACAGTAAGCATTACGATGACTTTTGCAATGCAAATGAATTCACCCAAGTAGAAGCATGTAAAATATTATTATTTTAAATCAAATCATAAATACAATTTTGGAGATATATGATCCAAAAATGTCAATCTCGATGTGGCAAACTTTGGAGATTAAAAGATCTCCAAAGTTTCCATCTGAAAACGCTATACGGAAATGAAATATTAAAAAATGTATTAAATCCCTTTTCCCTAGTTAACGACTCAATTTATATTTTCATAAAATTCATATTAAAATTAATTTATGAAAGAAAAAATGTTTAGTGATATCTAGATGAAGATGTGTTTAAATCAAAAATGAGGGTTATTTGGTAACGAATTTTATTTTATTAAAATAATTATATTTTACCGTTAATAACGAATTGAAAATTTGTTAAAATAGAAAAAATTAACACAATTTATAATGATTATTTTATAAAAAAAATCGTCTATTAATATGAAAAATTAATAAGTACACAAATCTTGTGATCAAAGTTCAGGTTCGTGAAATTTTTCCTTACTTTTATTACTCTGGCTCTAGAACGAAGCACAGTGTATCAATGTCGATCTTTTGGGAATTTTTTTTTACTTCACCGAAAAAGTCTTAGTTTATGTTGGGTTTTAAGTCAGGGTATTATCAAATCGGAGAATCGGTACATAAACTGGTTTTGCTCACACCTCTGAATGTAGACATTTTTATTAAAATATTTTAATTCATTAGATTACAAAATAAAAGTGTTCCCGTCAATTTTGCTAAATATTAATAAGTAAACTTATAGTTTACTTATGCAGCCATTACACTGTTATTATTTTTATTTACATGACATAAAAGTTTTGCACAACATAACATACTTATATACTTCAATCCGTATATATAGCTGAGATCAAAATAATAGCACCACTGACATGTCACATCTTCGTTACAGATTCGTGTCTTCCTTCATAAATATTTTAATCTACAATTTAATAGTCTCATTATTCAAAGTATATTCTCCGATGAAATGAGCGAATTTCTTTGAAATAAACACGATTATTCCAATAAATGTGATTATAAAGACAAAGTATCAGATTGGGATCTCCCAGTTTTCAAAGTTATTGGAAATTAAATATGGTCTTAACACTATACTTCACAAAAGCGTGAACTTCTTAAAAATCATGGAATTGATGAACAAACTAATGCAAAAATAAGAAATCTTATTATATAATTAAATAAAATCATTACAAATACCATAACCTATAAATTAAAAGTAGGGAGATGTGCACGAAGCACTGTGACGACACCATTAATGGTTTATCGTATATCACGTTAAATAAAAAAGGCGACATTTATCTCATCTGCGGGGTTTAAAAAATACATAAATCTCATAATATATACTGAAACTGTATAAGAAGGCTTAGAGAATATTATATGAAAACCCATACCCCGCGAGAATTCCCCCTTTTAACCGCTCACACATGCCTCAAATAGATTAAAGTTTGCTTAAACTTATTTGGTTTGGCAATTTGAATAAGGGTAGTAGTATTTTATGACTTTCTAAAAAACACGTATGTATGTGGTGCTACCGTTCTTAACGCAGCTTTAGATAGCATACAATTTAATTAAAAAATTCATTAAGCGATATCAGAAGCCCAGCATATGGTTATTTCAATTATTTATCTCACATTTACATTGTCATTCATGAAGACAGTATAATTAAAATGTTTGGTTTCTTTTTTAGAAATTGAAACTCAATGGAAATCTAAAATGATACCTAAAATACTTACTTTTTGTATTTGATACACAAAATGAACCGTAATTGAATTAGTAGATTTTTTTGGTTTCTCTCCATTTTACCATTAAGTTTTATTCCTTTAAATTTGTAATTCTTTTAATTCTTAAAATGCAATGACCTAAACCACTGAATAGGAAAGAAGAACACACGAAAAATTTGCTTTCAACATGAACCTTTTATTCTATTTAATTTGATTAGTACTTTTTATATTCTTTCACAAATTCAAATCGAAAATGCTGTAATGTACAATTCGCTCTAATCAATAAAAAATTTCCGAAAAAGTTTCATTTGTTTCATGTTATTCTCAATTATATAATTGTGCATAATGAAAATGTTTTTAAACAAATAAGGGTGCTATATTCGGATATGCCGAATTTTTAATACCCTTCACCACAAAAGCTCAAGAAATAAATACATTATGTTTCGTATATGTACATTATATCCACATACACACTCATATATACACTCATAAACACATACATTATATGAAAGTATTTCTTATATTTAAGAAAGAAATGTCTATGAGTCATTAAATTAGTTATATTTTTGGCTATAACTTCTGCTGAACCGATTTTTCTAAATATTATGCAAAACATTATTCTAATTTGTCGATTTATAATTAATAATTTTACGAAAATTTTTCGCTTTAATTTAGTGGTTGTCTAAGATCTATATCTCTTAACATATATACCGATTTTGTTAGTTTTAAATAGAAAATTTATCAGAACTATATCAAATACTCAAGCCGAGTATTCCATCTGTCTGTTATCCAAGAAAGACAGACAGACAGACGGACATAGCTAAGTCGACTATGGGTTCTAAGATGATCCCTTCTTAGCATTACAATGACAAAATTAGTATACCCTCTTCACTACTTGTGGTGAAATGAAAGATGAAACAGTTAAGATTACTTTATTTGGCTGTGCCGAGTCTTAAATAATCTTCACGACATATTATGCATCAGTTCTATATATAGTATTATATGGGAGCTATAGCAAAATTAGTAGTATATATTTAACATAGTAAGAAAGACTATCGAGGCGATTTCCGATAGTATTGGGGCATATTAAAGAGTTTTATAAGCTAAAACCGTTTTCTGGGAAGGAGCTATAGCAAAATATGGACCAATATTGGTCAAATTAATAATATGTATAGTTTTATAATCTATAAGCCACATTCCGGGAAAGGGCTTTATGTGGGAGTTAGATCAAATAATGACCCCAGCACAATCATGTTTCTACGGGTTTATCACTGTATCAAAATAAACATAAATGGAGAATTACAGAAGATTATATTTGCGACCCAAAATACCTATAGATTTTGTAGTGTATCAACATTTTGCATATTTTAGCCTATAACTTTTTCTATATTGATCCGATTTTTATAATATTTTGTTCTATAATGGTGCACATATAACTGTATGCTACAGTTAAATTCTTATTTAAATGCAGTTATTTTTTTGTTGCAAAAATTATAAAAATTCTTTTTCAGAATTTCAAATTGTGTCAGATATCGGTCTTTAATTTTTTTTGTAACATAACCACTATAAAAGGTTTTAAAAAGGATGTTTACGACAATAACAAACATTGAGGCTAAATTTCATAGAGTTAGGACAATTATTCTAGGGTGGACCGACAGACGGATATATATATATATATATATATATATATTGTGGGGTGATTAATTTTTGTCGTAACACAAGGAATGATAAAGTTAATATTCCCTCTTCATCACTTGTGTGGGTGGAGCGTCTAAAAACCTAAAAGATTTCCTTAATGAATTTAAAAAGGGTTTATAAATATCTCTAGAAAAAATACTTAAAACTTTAACTCTTTTTACAAAAATAAATTGTTCCTATAAGAAATATCTAAAATGGCTAAAATTAAAATTTCTTATTTTTTTATTCGTATTCTTTGAATCAAATGTTTAAGTGGTAAACTTCAAAATTTAATCTGATATACATTTAAAAATAAATACAAAATAAAATGGAAGAACCAAAAAGGGTTTAATTTTACCGATATTTTTTTCAATAACAAAACAGGTGAAAAGAAACAAAAAATAAATAAATTGTGAAAATAAAGTATAATAAAATTTGTTATAAAAAAGTTTGTTTTATTTCCATTTTTATTTTTCGCAATAACATTTTCCTACATGTTAAATGTTGTGAATATATGTATGCACATTTGTATGTATGGATGTGTGTAGGATGGAAATAACTTTGTTTTTAAACTTTAAAGCTATTTTTTGTTTCAGAAGCTTTTTGACAATTTCATATGTTAACACTAAGAGAACCGATTGAACTAAACGATGACAAAAGGAAAAGTTTGGACAGGCATGCAAAAGAACTCAATGTGCACAATGTATTCAAAGTGAGTATGAATGTAGTAGGACACGACAAAGTTTTAAATATTGGATTTAATATTTTTTTTATACGTTTGTGCTGATATTTGTAACATACAGAAAAAATGGTATTACACCCACCTTTAAGTATACGATTCTACTTAGAATCACTTTCTTAGTCAATTTAACTATGCCCAACTGCACGGCTCGTTGTCAATCTAAAAGTTGTGAACACTCTACAGATGGCAATTCTCGAAATATCTTGATGAACAGGTTATTATTTTGGCCCAAGTTGGGTCGGACAATAATTTCTTTCAGCATTCATGTATCTTGCCAGACAAATTTATTTTAAAACGCATAAGTTTCACACATATATTATTATCACAATTATGTACTGCACACTTAAGAATAAATCAGAAAATAAAAGTATTCGAGAGTCTTTTATTAATTTTTCCTAACTACCATTTATTATCAACATTGTGGTATAGAGTATGTTCCATTTTCATTTATTAAGAAAACCATATTTAGAAAAGTTATGGAAATTTAAAAAAAAATATATTTCAATCAATAATTTTTTTTCAGAAGTGATATTGTGGATAAAATTTTAATTAACATTATATATGTTTGATCTGTGACACGTTATAATTATTGAATTATTGAAAATTATCATAATACACTTTTGCTCATTTCAAGTACAATAATATTTGAATCTAGAAAATATTTAATTCAAACTGTCAAAATGTTTATCATATGAGATAAGACATCGGAATAATCTGAAAAATTTTCACAGAACAGTAAAAGGCTTATTAAACATGTTATTCATCCATATATTTTTATATACCGGCTTCGAACATAACCATATATATAGATAACAGTTCTACGCACATGTGTGCGTAAAGCTTTAAGTGTATATTTGATTTCTTATTTCCTATTTACATGGAATTTTGCCTATTGAGATTCAAATTCAAACTAGTTTCATATATTAAAGACAGTTTAAAACTGTTTATTGATAAAATAGTTTTATAACTTCAAACCCGTTTTCAGGGAAAGGAGCGTTACGTAAGAGCTATAGCAAAATATGGACCGATATTTATCAGATATATGTGCAAGACAGTTAGAAAAATAATTGCACCGAATTTCAACATAACTGGTCATTATTTACTAGTTTTATAAGATTAAAAAGGGAGCTAAAGCAATATGGACAGTGACTGTCCAAATCAGTAAACTTTATTAAACACAGTTTGAAAAATAATTGAGGAGAATTTTAACAGAATTGATCATTATTTAGGTTTTTATAAGAAAAAAGCCTTTTATGGGAGCTTAAGCAACCTATTGACCGAGATCGTCCAAATTTATAAATTATGTTATACAGTAAGACATATAATTGTGTCGAATTTCATTAAAATTGATCTTTATTTGCCTGTTTTATAAGCCCAGAACTGTTTACCGAAAAGGGGCTTTATTTGGGAGATACAGCAAAATATGAACCGATATCGTTCATATTAACAATATATATTATGAGCTCGAAACCTCATTTCTGGGAAGGAGTTTTATATGGGAGTTATATCAAAATATGATTAATTTCAAACGTTAGATTAATCACATAATTAAATATGTTTGTAAAATATATTTGGCGAATTTCAATAAAATTGGCCCATATTTGAAAGGTTTTTAAGTTTAAAACCCTATTTCTGGAAGGAATAATATTGTAAAATAATTGTCTAAATATAGTTCAATATTTAGGTTCATTCCTTAATCAAATAAATGTTTGTAACAAATTTCAGATAATTATCTTTGAATTTCGACCTGCTTATATGAGCCAGTGATTGTGGACTATAAATTATTAAACATTAAAATATATCAATATATTCATTCAAATGAAAAATTAAATGGAAATAAATTTGTAATTTACAAACGGCTGGTCCGATTTCAATGAAATTTCACATAGTGTTAGTAGAAATGCAGTCGAGTTTATCAATGTTTCAACCATTAATTATAACACAGTATGACCAGTGTTACCGTTGAGATAGCATTTTTTGAATTCCTTTAAACAATGAATACCTTAAATGTTGATAAAATCTGGAATATTGACCAACAAATATGTTTTTCTTAAATTTATCACTTATTGGATTTCCAATATAATTTCATAGAAGTATCGTTCATTAATTTTTATGATTCTATCATTCTTAATTTTAATTTTTTCCATCCATAATTTATATAAACTTTATTGAAATTTCGTGAAGTTTTATGGCGAAAATTCAAATTATCAAAAAGGGGACAAAAAGGTGAAATTTAAAAAGTTCACAAAAAGTCACAAACAGTTGAAAAAGCCGCAATTTGCGACTAAAGTCGCACTAACGCTAACACTAAGTATGACACAGTATGGGTAAACAAATTATATAACAATATATCGGGAATTGTGTCTTGCTTTAAAAATTTAAAAATATTTCTGATTATAACAAGTTCATTGCACATTTCTTGCTATATATTTCCAATCGACATCGGGCAGCAAAAATTTTAGAACATATAAGACTTTGAAAAAAGCATAAGTTTTAAAATTTCAAATTTTTGATTTGAGATATTAAGCCATTGTGAAAAAAATAATAACTTGAATTTGAGAGACTTTGGTTCTCCAGAATCTTTCCGTTCCATATGCCGGTAGAAATCAAGCTCATAAAGCCGACCTATAGTTGTTGCGTGAATGCAACACTTTAACTTGTTTTTAATTAAATATGGAAAAAATTTTTTGAATAAATTTTATGACACTTTAAAAATTTTAAAATTACATTGTTTTAAAATTAAAAAAGGAAATGTGAATAAAATTTATATATTCACACCAATAAAAAATTTATAAACTTTTTTCTTTCATTTCAAATTTTGGCCCATTCTTTATTATTTAATTAAAGTTGAGAAAAATAAAAACGTGAGTTTCTCACGTTAGAAGAATTATTAGAAGAAGAATTATTTCGTACGTCTATACTCAGAATGGAGCCTTTAAAAGTCCATTTAGTGATACTTGTAAAAGATAAGATTTTTTTTAATATATTTTCTCTTTTCATATTTCTTTAACTTTTGTATACACTTTCCTGTACTTTTAGTAAATTGAATTCTTGTCCATAGCGATATGAATATTATATATGTATTTAAAACATATACATATATATTAGGCTTAACTGTATAATTTTGTTACACTATTAAAAAATCACAAAAATTTAAACACATACACAGGTGAGTTTTCTTAATGAAGGTTTGGCTCATAAAACTTTATTTTTTACAATGATGTGGAAGATATAACTTAAAAGAAATTCTATTAGAATGGAATTACTTACTAAATTCGGCAATACCGAATTTATAATACTCTCCATCACATGTGTAATGAAGTTTCAACAACATTAAGATAGACACATGCTTTATAAAACACTACACCACACACTCACATATATAAAGCGAATTAATATATAAAGCAAAATTTTTGGGAGTCATTACTTTTTTCTATTTGTCCGATTTTAATGATTCATGGAATAGTCATGGGATGTGTTTAGTTATATATTACAATTAAATTTTAATATGTTAACTATTGTGAGCAAAAATTAACAATATTTTTTTTTTCAATTTCGAGGTTGTCTCAGATATCGGTCTGTAATATCTTAATTAATGGAACGATTTTGCTGCTTTTAAATAGCAGACAATAGCAAACAAATGTTTAAAAAACAGACAGATGGACTGATAGACTAAAAGTATGAAATTAATTCTTTTTTCATGTGCTTTCAATTATAATAATGATAATAATAATAATAATAATAATAATAATAATAATAATAATAATAATAATAATAATAATTATAATAATAATAATAATAATAATAATAATAATAATAATAATAATAATAATAATAATGATAATAGTAATAATAATAATAATATTAATATTTTCTTTATCCTTTTCTCTTCTCCAATTTTTACTAAACATTTTTAGACATATTCAATTCAATTCAATTGATTTAAGAATGCCAATTTAAACTTTGATTACTATACATCACGCGCTTCGAAGCAATAACTTCTTCTTGTATTTATTACAAATAGATCTTTACGAAACTGACAAACTGCGGCCCGAAGACGAATTTTTTAACTATTCTCCAATTTTCGAGTTACGCATCAATCCAAATTGAACTTGGTAGATTTAAGTGTTAAAATATAAACAAAAACCATAAAATCTTAAAACTAAAATTAAGAAAAATGCAACATATGTGAGTTACGTAAGAAGTGAGATCGAAAAATTCTAAAGATTTTTTCTTTTCAATAAAGATAAATTAAAAAACATTATTTATTACATTTAATATCAAATTGTCTGATTGAAATGAGTGACCAGAAAAAAGTGCATACTAAAATTATTTAATGTGATCAACAGAATTCAAAGCAAATTGACATAAAGCACTATAAAAGGGTTTATAAGAAAGATTCAAAATTAAATTACAAGTAATTAAGATTTTTCTGTAAATTTAAATAAAAATTTCATTAAAATGAGGGGAATTAAAACTGTATATTTAGTGGATTCGTTATTAACAATATGTTAAGGAATTTTCGGTAACAAAAACGGCAGAATATAACACAATGGCCTACAAAGAAAATCCTATTATCTGTCTATAACTAAAAGGAAAACTGCTTTTAATAAAGATTTGAATTTTTATACTTTCAACGTTATTTAGATACCATCGTCAATAAATGTCGTATTGTTACGCATAATTCCATATTTATGCATATGTTTACACATAATAATGTAAAATGTATACGTTTAAAAAGGACTTTATCTTGAGAATTTAATGGGAATTAGAAAAAGTTGGGGACCGACTATCGTATAATTTCATCCAGCGGTTTCGGCTTATATTTATACTTTTACATTATTCACGTATATGTGCGATTTAGAATGTGGAGCAATCTTCGTATAAATGGTTGAACGTTTTGTGAAAAGGGGGTTACAAATGTCAAGTTGCATTAAGATATCCTCAAAACTGCGACTTGTACTTTGCGAACAAGTTTTACATTGACAGCCAGACGGATAGAAGGACGGATATGGTTAAATCAACTCAGGAAGTAATTCTAAATCGAATGGTATACTTAAAAAGTGTGGTAGGAATATTTTATTTTTTGTCTGTTACAAACATTTGCACAAACTCAGAATATTCCACCACATATGATGGTGTACGATGTAAATATTTTGCGACAGACAAAATCTACACCTTTCAGAAATGAATTACTATTTTTTAACCACATGCAACTTACACTCTATGTTTTCAGGTCTGCGGTTTTATGGTTGGTTTTTTTTTGTAACGTTTTGGGTGGAAAAGTGAAGGCCTTCTCAAATTCATGAAATTCTAAGCTTAAAAAGCAAAGCATATCAATTCCAATAAATCAATCAGCGCTTGAAAATATGTTGTTTAAATACATACATATTTACACATGACATTGAAGTGCCGTATAAATTTTTGTGGAAAATAGTAGAAAAGTGTTTCAAAGCCTTCTCCAGCCTTCTTGAGCGTATAAGATTTTTCATAAAGAAAATAAAAAACAAATACAAATTATAAAACCCAACAGCTGAAGTTTATTTTTATTTATTTATTGATTTTATTAAATCACAAAAAGTAGCTCTTTTTGAGAAAATATTTTTTTTTCATTTTAAATTTGTATTAATAAATGTTAAATCATTTATTTTCATGTCATTTACGATATTTTGAATATATTACCTTTTTAAAACCTCCACCACTACAAGTGGTGAAGAGGGTATATTAACTTTCTCTTACCGTATGAATCACTAAAAAGGAATCGTAATGAAAGTAACATTTAGTTGAAGTTTATGAGTTTTAAAATTAAGTTTTCTGGGCGGTTCTATGGGATCTAGTATAAATTATGGAACGACCCTTGTATAATTTGAATATTGATTTTCGCTTTAATTTATTTTAATTTGTCCATTTATTATCGCAATACCAAAGTATATGTGGGACTTATGCCCATTAAAGCGATATTTGGAAGGGAGCTCGTATGACAATTTTGAGAAGTAATGAAAAAACCTTCGCATAAATTGGCACATCGTTTAAGAATATTATAGCACTTTTTTGCCAAATTTCGTTAAAATCGCTTTATATTAAGGACTTTTGTGAGCTTCAAACCTCTTTTCGGGAGGACATTTGTGTGGGAGCTGCCAGAAATTTTGCACCAAACATGGCCAATTTCGAGATATTTTAAAAATTACAAAGTTTCCATGGACAGCTGGCCGGACATACGGACGGACGGATGAATAGATGGATGGACATAAAATGACAGAACAAAAGAACGATGTGAACGGTGTTAATTTTGGTTAATAATTTTATAGGAGTTGTGAGAACAATTGACCTATTTTCCTGTTCAATGAAGATCTTAAAGAAACGATTATTGCCACAATATTATTTATTTCGATAACAACAGTCTTATTACAGTCATTTTTGTTTAGATACATTTATATAATTTATTTCGTTGAAGTTCACCAGAATGCCTGGTGAATATCATTAACCATCATTATTTCATTCAATGGATAATTTCGTCAAGATATCAACTAAATAAAAATTATTTTATTTGTGAAATCAACTTAGACGATTCTAAACAGTTCGGTATATTTGCAGGTTTGTGTATGACTTTTAATCAATTGATTTAGTTGTGTGTTCTTCTCATATTCCAATATAAGTAAAAGTTTTATTGACTCATAAATAAGCCTCCGAATATTTAAGTAAAAAAGTCAATTCTAGATACCAAAAGTAATATGAACAAGTAAGAATCCCATATTTGAATATGACAAATCTTCAATACCCTCAACCACAAGTGCGTGTGAAGTAAATACGTTATGTTTCGTATAAACACACTTCCACATACTATCACAGACGTATACAATCAATAAAAGTATTTCTTAAATATAACAAGGAGTACATAATGAGTCATAAATTTAGAAAGATTTTTTGGGTAAAATATTTTTATTTATACTGAACCGATTTTGATAATTTTGGAACGTTAATAAAGTATGTAAAACTTAATATTATGACATTATTTCATTCTAATGTTTCGATTTATAATTGACATTTTTACAAAGGTTTTGAAGTTTTGAACTTAGAGTTTGCCTCAGATATATATCTTTTAATATACTGAACCGATTTTGTTGATTTTAAATAGTAAACTTCTCAGGATATGAGCGTACCAATGTCCATCTATCCGTCCATCCATCTTTGCGGCTGGCTGTGCATGTAAACTTTGTGATTTTTAAAATATCTTTATAAAATTTCGTACATAGGCGAAGCCTATTGAAATTGGACATGTTTGATGCAAAATTTCGGATAGCTCTCGTACAAATGTCCTCCCGAAATGAGGTTTCAAACTCACAAAGGCTCTTAATATAAAGTGAATGAAATTTGGCAAAAATAAGTGCTGTTATATTCTAAAACGATGTGCCAAATAATGCGAGTGTCAGTCCATTACTTCTCATAGGACCCGTACAAGCTACCTTCCCTTCTAATTTTTCGATTTATAGTTGACATTTTTAGAAAGTTTTTGAAGGTTTCAACTTAGAGGTTGCCTTAAATATCGGTCTATATATTTTAATATACTAAACCGATTTTGTTGATTTTAAATAGGAGACTTCTCGGGATGTGAACGTATCAATGTCCATCCATCCGTCGTTCCGACCATCTTTCCAGCTGGCTGTCCATAAAAGCTTAGTAAATTTTTAAAATATCTTTTTAAGGTTTCGTATATGGGCGAAGCCTATTGAAATTGGCAATGTTTGGCGCAAAATTTCGGGTAGCTCTTATACAAATTTCCTTCCGAAATGAGGTTGGAAACTCACAAAGGCCCTTAATATAAAACGAACGAAATTTGGCAAAAATAAGTGCTATAAAATTCTAAGCGATGTGCCAAATTATGCGAGTGTCAGTTCATTACTTTTCATAGGACCCATACAAGCTCTCTTCCAAATATCGTTGTGAAGAGCATAAATCTCATATAAAATTTGGTTTTTCAATAATAACTGGAAAAATTAAAAAAAATAAAACAAAAATTCATGTCTAAATTATACAAGGATCTCTCCATAATTTATTCTAGGTCTCATATAACCTCCCAGAAAATTAATTTCAAAACTCCTAAATTGCATATAAATGTTAGTTTCACAATAAAATAATCACACTTAAAATATTTCCTTCTTTTACAACCATTTCCATGATAAAATTGGCTATCAAAGTATATGCTTCCGTAAGAATTGTTTGAGATGACGTCATTTTCAGGAAACGGGTTTTAAGCTGTTGAACAAATAATTAGTTTTCAGGTCAATATCTTCAACTCGTACGAAGATTTGTATAATGTAAATTGTGGAGAGTACTAAAGGTTCGATACACTCCTACTTATTTATGTATCATATTGAAAGAAGGATTAAATTTTGTTGCAAGAATTTAATTTAATTTGAAATTCAATACAATTAACAATTTAATGAATTAAAATATTTTCTACCTTTAATGAAAAGACTTAATTAAAATTGTGTTTCAAATAATGCAACTGGAAATTGTTATAATAACGTTTTTTTTCCTTTGTAAAATACTGCAACAAATTGATGATAGAATTGTAATAAATAAATTAATTAAAATCTATTTACAAGTATATAAATATATAAGCACTTAAAATTTAAATGGTGAGTAATTAATATGTTCTATTAATTTATTTAATTAAATAAGTAAGAATACAATAGTCGGTTAAGTCCTAATTTACAATACCCTATACTAATAAACTATGAACCGACCCTCATAGAATCTTGTTTTATGATTTTTGCTTTTTATAACATATACATACATAGAATATTTTCATTATTCCTATATGAGAGAATCATATCAGGTAACAATGGGCCGATCCTCGGAGTATTTGGTTAAATATCTTTTGGTTGTATAAATCGTAAGCGTACGAAATTTCATAGAAATATTAATATTTTTTAAGACTTTTGTATTTAATATGATTTTAGGAAGTGGGAAGCTACTGCCATTAGTGAACCGATTTTATCGTAATTCGATACAATAATTATTTGCTCTAAATTCAATTAAAATACCCTTAGCCAGTCGGATCTACACACATACGTTCATTGTTAAATCGACTTAGGAAATAAACGGTAAACTTAAAGGTGAAAGCAACACAAGTTTTTCTCTTCACTTATGGTGGTGAAGGGTGTAACTAAAATTTTAGTTATATTTTTTTAATCCTTTGTATTCGTATACGATAATTCATATAAAATAATGTTTTATATTGTTTAATTACAAGAGATTTATTGATGTGTTTCTGTTGAAAAATCATTTTGATAAATCTCAGATTTTGTTATAAATGTGAAATAATTGAAAAATGTAAAATACAGCAATAAAATATGTAATGAAATATTCTATTAAAAGTAGTTGTTTATTTGTATAAATTTTGAAATAGAACAAATTAGAAGTATTTATTCGATTTTGTTATATTTTTGTATCTTCCAGTGTAAGGAGTGAGATCAATAATCATTAACACACATTTTTCAATTTAACGTTTAACCCAAGTATTATTTTATTTTTCTTTTGGTCAAGTTATCTTTTTAAAACTGTCAGTTAATCGCATTCACAAAGAAGATGATAAACACTTTCCCCAATTCTAAATCATCAGAGCTGCGACAATGTTCATTAAAAGATAACCCGAGTCTGCTTGCATGCCTTCCTAGCGACTATGGCTCAGGGGTCATATCGAGCGTCCTAGGTTGTAAGCAGGCCAAATCTCTTTGGCGACTCTGCATGCATCAAGTCTAGACCATCTTTCTTCGTCCTGTTCGAGAAAGTATTTAAAAATACTGCTCTTAATATGACCAAGTGAAATTGCAACTGCCTCAATGTTGGATATATTAGATGCAAAACCTTTCCTGTCGCTTCCCTACCGGTGATTCCTATACAAGTAGACCTTTGTACCTTATAAAGTGGGTCTACTACATCTTCTTTGTAGCAGTGCACCATACCAGAGATACATAAGTAAAAGTTAAAGCTAATGCAGATTTAAAAACATATAAGGCTCATAAAGTTACTGACACGAAAGCTGCTAAAATTTAGAGGACAAAAACGGAGCACGAAAACTGAAGTCTGAGGAGAGATATTAGGTTCGTGTTAAAAGAGAAATGTTAAACGAAAAATGTTCAAAATTTCATCACTAGTGATTAAAACTAAATAAAAAATATATTTTTGTATATATAAACTTCATTGTATGAATTTTACCATCTAAACAAGTGGGTTTTTCTTTTGTTTTATTTACATACAATTTTGTATCTTTTTTCATGAAAACCACAAAATATAAATATGAATATTTTATCAAATATATGCTAAATATAATATTTGACTATGACCTAAATACGGATTAACTTGTATTTAAGAATAAGTCAGACAAATTTTTGAAGCCTCACACCGCAATTTAATAAAAACTATTTTAATATAAATGATCCTTTCAAGTTTATAAAAATGCTGGTATTCTGGACTGTAAATATTTGCAGTCTAGTAAAAGCAAACATTTGGAAAAATAAAACAAAGAAAATTTATTTTAACAAATAATTTAAATTAAATAAAATAAACAAAAGTCTTATTTATATTTATGTTTTATAAACACATTTACGATAATGTAAATAACTTTTAAACATATATGATATAATATATATAAAAATGTATCTGTATTTGTTTGTCTGTTTGTGTGTTTGGGACCCCAAATTCCAGATAGTAACATAGGCTATAAAAAATTTGATAGGACCAGGGAAGAGGTATCCCAAGCAATATCTAAAGAAATATAACAACGAACATTTTCAAATTTTGTTTCAATCATTTTTTCAAGTAACTGTTTTACTTGATAAAATGTAGGACGAATAGGATCAGGAGGAGAGGTAACCCCCATAAAAAAAAATATTGATCATCAAATATCTAAAGAACTCCTTCATCGAAAATTTTCAAATATGGTCCCAACAACTTTTTTAAGCGAATAGAATGAGAAGGGAGAGGTAGCCCCCATACAAACCAAATTTTTATCATAAAATAAAGAACCCCTTCAAAATTGGTCCCAATAACTTTATCTAAGAAATATTTCACAAGACAAAATGTGAGGTGGATGGGGGTATTCTGAACAGAGGGGCAGAGGTAGCCCCTATATAAAGCACGTTTTTATCATCGAATATCTAAAGAACTGTAACAGAGAGAATATTCAAATATGGTTCCATCTACTTTATCAAGATACTGATTTGTTAGACAAAATGAAGGACGGATAGTTTCAGGGAGAGAGGTATCCCACATACAAAGAAAATGTTGATAGTCGAATATGTAAATGACCACAGAGTCTTCAAATATGGTCTCAATAAATTTTTCGAGTAATTGTTTCACTATACTGAATGAAGGGTGAATAGGATTATGCATACAAGGAAAATGTTGATTATCGAATATCTAAAGATTTATAACAACAAAAGTTCTCAAATTCTCCACAACCCAAACACTGTAACGAAAGTTACAGAATTTGGTCCCAAATAATTTTACTGGACAAAGTGTTGAACTGTCAGGATCACGGAAGGAAATAGCTGCCATGCAATGAAAGTACTAAATAAAATTTTAGAACAGACAGGGCCAGGAGCATTTGGCAAAATGTCAATTGCATAAAATTTGTTTAATGCACGTTGTGTTTGTAAAATTTCTTTCGAGATGTTGGACTGAAGAGAATGTTTATGCTGCAAAGCTAGTCTTACACTTTTTTTATACCCTCCACCACCACTAGTGGTGATGAGGATATATACATCTTTGTCATTTCTTGTGTTATGCTAAAAAGGAATAATATTCGTTGTGAAGTGTATTAAAAATTCGGCACATTTCTATTTATTAATATATAACATGTTG
Source organism: Cochliomyia hominivorax (assembly GCA_004302925.2). Lineage (NCBI taxonomy): Eukaryota > Metazoa > Arthropoda > Insecta > Diptera > Calliphoridae > Cochliomyia > Cochliomyia hominivorax. Next base: position 71,511,263 of record PYHX02000413.1, on the reverse strand, counting down.
AAAGAAAGAAGCATTTAATTTTGTTGTACGAACTTTAATGAATTTAAATTTCAATGTAATAAACAAATTGATGAATTGAAATATTCTTCTAATTTTAATAAATAGACTTAATTATTATTGATTTTTCGATAACTACAACTGGAAATTATAATTTCACTTCTTTCTTTGCAAAATATTGTTAATATATTATTTATATAAATATTAAAATTTTACAATTGCAATTAATAAATTAATTAAAATCTATTTACAAAGAAATGTATATAAATACTTTAAATTTAATTTTCTAATCAATAATATGTATTATTATTTTATTAAATGAAATAAATATTTAATTTAATAAAAATCCAATTAACAATTAAAAATCCTATACTCGGTTGTGTCGAATCTTAAACACCCTCCACCATCAACATTATACTCATATTAACATGAGTTGAAATATTGCATTAAAAACTAATAACTGGTTCCTTAACTTAAACACCGATTCCGGAAGAAGGCCTCTATATGAACTACAATGAAATATGGTAACATATTCTTGAAAATATCTTTAAATATTGGTACCAAGTCGATTTTATAAAAAACAAGTAAGAATGAAGAGGGTATATTGAATTTATCACTTCATGTGTAACGTTAAGAAGGAATCGTATCATAATGTCTATATACATATATATATAAATATATATATATATATATATATATATATATATATATATATATATATATATATATATATATATATATATATATATATATATATATATATATATATATATATATATATATACATCAAATCTAAATTAAAGTTGATTTAACTATGTTCGTCTGTCTGTTTTCTTCCAAAAATCAGAAAAATCGGTTTAGTATATCAAAAGATATAGAAATATATCTGAAGCAACCTTTTACTTTCAGTGAAGAATTTTCGTAAAACTGTCAATTAGAAATCGGTTACTTAGAATAATATTTTGTTATAATATAAAATTTTATGTACTTCATCATTTCAAAAATTGTCAAAACAAACGGACATAGCTAAATCGACTTAGTTTTTGATTTGATGTAAGACCCGGAATCTTCGTTTTACCGATCTAAATAAATTATTAGTAATTTAAACTTGATCTGTATGGGAGTGCCCTTCCTCTGGTTCTTTCCATTCCAAAAAATTATTAGTACCAAATTAAAGAACTCTTGCTGTTATAGTTCTTTATATATTAAATAATCAATATTTACTTTATATGGGCGGTACCCCTCCCTTAGTCCCATCGGAATTTTTATAGTCTGTGTTACTTTCGGGTAAAAAATTAGAAAATTTCATCAAAATTAGCCCAGCCGTTTACATATATACTAATATATTTACACACATGCTATTTTACATATATGCAGATAGATTACGTGGTCTACGATTATAATTTCTTAACATAACACACGGAATGACAAAGTAGTCACCACTTATAGTGGTGGACGGTATGATAATGTTTAGAAAAGGAATTTTTCTTATGAAATAAAATATGCATAAAAATAGTTACATTTATATTGAAAACATCCAGATTAACCTTTTGAGCCTTAAACATTATTCTGGATAATAAATCGATGCAGGTGTAAAAATATACCTCAATATTTATCAAAGCAGATTCATATATTAAAAAACAGTTTAAAAATAATTGTGCCAAGTTTAAACAAAATTGCATAAAATTAAAGAGGCTTATAAGCTTAAAACCACTCTCTGGGAAGAGGCTTAAAATGGGAACTTTAATAAAATAGGTCACGATATTCGTCAAGTTAGTTGCATATATTAAAGATAGAGAAATAATTAGGCCGAATTGCAGCAGAAATGGTTCAAATGGTTCAAAAAACTTTTTCCAAATAACAAGACTTATATAGGAACTACACCATAATACGTACCAAAACAATAAGACATGTTGAAGGCAGTTAGAAAAATTGTCATAAAAATTTTAAATAAAATGGGGTTTTTATTCTTATAATAATATTGTTTAAATCATTTAAATTCATTCAAATAAATGTTTCGTATTTCAATTGTATTGGTATTTATTTACAAGTTTCATAAGCTCAAAACAGTTTTCTGGGTAGAAACTTTTTTGTGGGATCTATACAAAGTATGGACCGATATCTATCAAATTAATAACATATATACAGAATAATCAAAATAGTATATGTGCCGAATTTTAACACAATTGGTTTTTATATATTACTTTTATAAGCACAAAAACTTTTTCCGGGATGGGGCCTAATATGGGATCTATAGCAAAATAATAACCGATATTGATCAAATTATTTTTTCCCATTAAAAAAATTGATTTATGTTTAAGAGTTTAATGGTATATTACCTTTTTCATAATGCACCGATATGATTTTAAATAGAAAACTGTGTCGACTAAGATTTGATACAAAAATATATATTCCTTTTGGGTCTGATATGACTCATTTTTGGCGTTACACACAAAATGACACAATTAATATATCCTCATCACCACTTGTTTATTTGTATAAATTTTGAAATAGAACAAGTTAGAATACTTTTGTACACTACACTACTTACATTTTAAATAAATTAAATTTTATTACCTTAAACAGAATTCTGATTAGGATAATGACAAACAAAATCTTACAATTTTTTTATTTTTATAAGTATTTTTATAAATGTTCTTATCATTAGAAGGACATTTTGAAGCGTGTATTATCTGTACATTCATATTAACTATTAAATCATTTGAAATTGGTCATACAAAAAAACTTCATTGTATAAATTTTCCATCTACACAAGTGGGTTGCTTTTTTGTTGTATTTTCATAAAATGTACGTTTCTATACATTTATGAAAACCACAAAACATATAAATATATTTATAGAAATAATTTTATTCTAAATCAAATATTTGACTACGGCTTTAATACGGATTATGTTATATGAGGGAATAAGTCAAACAATTTGTTGGTCCCCATTCTACAGTTTAATATATACCACTTGAATATAAATGATCTTTCAAGTTTATAAAAATGCTGGTATTCTGAACAGTTACATATTTGCAGTCTTGTAAAAGAAAACATTTGAAAAATAAAATAAAGAAAATTTATTTTAACAAATAATTTAAATTAAAAAAAATAAACATAAGTTTAATTTATGTTTATGTTTTATTGAGCACATTTACGACAAAGGTAAATAAGTATTCAAAAATTTCATTTCTTTATATTGTTTTGCAACAATATTTCACAGTGTGTCCAAATCAATTTTTTTTGTGGAAATAATTCTGAAACTTTTGAACTGTTAGAGATTCCTTGATATAATTTCACATGGTCCGAGCTAGGGTGTTTTTGAGTTGATCTGGAGGAATACAAGTTCTTGTATTCAGTGACTGCCTCTAGTGAAACTTAACCAACTTCCATACAATTCCGTGAAAACATTGCTCTGCTTTCATACTATTTTATACATTAAAATGTATTGAAAATAGTTATTCTTGAAGCCTAGTTTAGAGCTGATTATCTGCCAAGATATTAATTAATGTTAGGTTAGGTTATCAGGCTGCCATGAAAATTTAAACACAGATGTTGGCTCACTTGCGTTCTGAAGGTCCCTTTGTATTACCTGAAAGAAAATAATTGAAACAAAATAGAGTGTAGAAGATAAATTGAGTTAAGTTAGAAGCTATAAATATGGAAAAGAGACTTTAGTATAGTAGAGGTAGGATCAGAAGAAAGTCCATTGAGAAATCGCGCTGTCAAACCGGACACAGTTCCGGGTATATCTGCAAATATTTCCCACATCAGCAGTCGCCAAATTCGTCAAAGATTGTAATGAACCACATATAAATAAGCGCGTACGCAGAGCACTGAACGCTGGACAGTGGCTAAAATTATGGGGAATATCAATGTCCTTCTCCGCGAGGTAGGCACCTAATTTCGATAGGGCGTCCGCTATCAGGTTACCTTGGTTAGTCCCTTGGGTGTAATGCTTGAATCCTATCTAATGATGTGCGGCTTTCCTAGACAAGATTTTATATCATATAGACACCCATTAGGGACTGAATTGCGGCCTTATTGTCGGTAAAAAAAGATATCCCAATCGTATATCCTGTAGTACCTTATACAGTTAGTCGCCCTTCGAGTTGCTGCAATATCACCCTGCAAACTATTGCGCTTACCCGGAAGCCTGGAAGACTTACGGATATTGAATTTCTCAATGAAGACACCACCCTCCACTTTTTTCCATATTTCGAACCATCGTTGTAGATTTTTAATGCACCCACTTGTGAGACGATTGCCCTAAATGGTAGGTAAACGCCAAATCTATGAACCAAGGGATGCAGTTGTCAATGAGTTCAGAGTCTTTCCCAAAATACTCGAATGATCATACGTCATTTTTCTCTAATTTCCTGTGGTATTTATTCTAATTGTCGTCTGAAGAGCGAGTTTCCTTTTTACTAGATCTGCTGCTAACTAGTAGAGCATCACAAAAATGGTATTAACTTCATACACTATATATTTGTAAACGTTACAACTTGAAAATTGACAATTTTTCACAAATATATAAATTGAATGTCATTTGATGTCAAAAATGTATGAAGAAAATATTTTTTTTGATTCTGTATAAACCATATTCAAAATTTTGACTTTTTTCATTGAAATGATTACATTGGCCGTCCAACAGAAAATACTTTTTGTGCGTTTACCTTACATATGTGGCTAAACACTAAGGTTAATTAAGAGAAGATTACGGCTTGGCGATTTGAGAACTTAACCAAAAAAATTAAGCAATTTTTTAAGATGGTTTGGATGGGTAAATGTTACTACCTTTTTGTAAAAAATCCCAAAAAATATTCTTTTTTTTTTTCAATTCCAATATCCGATTAATGTAACTTTTTAATTTTTTTAATTTTATTAGGAATCTAGCACAAAAAATATAAGGACCTACATTAAGTCCATTACCTAAAAAACTTAAAAGAAAAGAGACTAAAAAAGTGTTAATTTTTTTTTCAAGTTGAAATCTCCGAAACTATAAGAGATAACCCAAATGTTAAGCATATTTTTATAGACATTTACAAGGACTATTAACATATACAAAAATTCTTTTCCCTTAATGGATTTTTGGTGATTTGTTTTAAATCAACATAACCGATATGGTCACTTTTTGAGAGTCACTGATTACGCCCCTGTCCACACAGGGGTTTGTATCAGCTCGAAAATACATGTAAAACTTCATTAAGATATCTCTAACGGTTCAAATATTGCCAAACTATTTCCAAAAAATCGATTTGAACACACTGTGTATTTGTGTTTTATATATTATTTGAACACTAAATAAAAAAATAAACAATTGGATTTAAACTTTTAATTTGGATTTAATTAAATGTTCAGTATATTTGACGGACTATAGCAAAGAGATAATTTCAGATAGTTTGGGTATAAAAGTTAATATTGTTGATTTCAATAACTGTCACATATAATTTAAATCAATGACAACAAAATGAGACTACAGAAATAAAACACCTTTTTTTGATCAATATGATGTTGTGCCCAAAAATATATTTTGTAGGAAGTCAAGAAATCTTATTTGATTTAAACAGATCTAAAATTTACTTGAAAATGTTGGTGTTTGTTCGTAAAGACTCTGAGGATAAGGATATAGTCATTCGTCTATTCGAAGAAAAAGTTTGATAATGAGGAATTAGAAACACTACTTGATAAACGTTATTCCAGTGCAAAAAAATCTGTTTTACCATTTGAAGTCACACATTAAGAAATGTACATGTGTTAAAGAAAAGATGCCCAATTCGCGTTTTCCAATTTTCCGAATCAAGACTACAAATTTTGCTAATGCAACAATAATTCACATGTGCACTATAAATGTCTGCCGACCTCTGGCCAGTATGAGAGATAAAATTGTGTTTTATTCTCATTAAAAGAAAAATTTTAAACTAAAAATTATTTTACATTTAATGTTTGTACTGAAATCACTGAAACAATAATATTAAGAAAAAATGAAGTCTACAACAACAAGAAATCAAGGTATATACATATGTTTCGTTGTTTCGATATATAAATTATATAAGTTTAGAATTTTATTTCAGTGTAAAATTAAACAAAATTAAGTTTGCCGCTTTACACTTAAAAATAAATAGTGTAGTAGTGTGAGTGGGTATCACAGGTTTAGAAGAATGAAATAGATATAAAAATTGGATGCGTATTAAGGACAAGCTGATAGAAGTAGATTTTCTTTATAGGAGTTGGTCATAATTATATGCAAACACAATTAAAACTTTTTAGATTTATTTTTGTATCAAAATATATATCGCAAATTTAAGACATTTATCTTCAAAATTATGACCTATGTGACACACAGAATTTGGGCTGTATTAAAATTTTGCATATTTAAGCCTCTTACTTGTTTGCTATTGATCCGATTTTGATGATTTTTGTACAATGATGAAGCCTATATAATTGTGCATTGTAGTTATATTTTTGTTCAAATCTAGTTGCTGTTTTGAGGTTGCCTAAGATATCGACCTAAAGCGTTTTTGTTAACGAACCGATTTAGCTGGTTTTAAATAGAAACTGCTTAGAGCAAAAGCAAATACTCAGAGCAAATCATTAAATTCGGACAATTATGGTAGGTGTGAGAATATTTCCAACAGACAGACGGACAAATGGACATAGCTAAATCGACTTAGATTTGTATATGATGCGAGAATATATATACTTTACGGGATCTAAGATGTTTCCTTCAAAGCGTAACATATGAAATAACAATGTAATTTACCCTCAATTTTATTTCATCATAAGCGATTATCGTTTTTTCTTCATCTGATATTCATAATAATCCACCAAAGGGTGTGTATTACCACAAAAAATATATAACGTTTTCAACGAGGAATATAATCATACCGACTCCTTGTATAATTTTCTTGTTTGTGTTAATTTATAGACTAATTAAATTTTCTTCGTGAAGACAATTTAACAAAAATATATGTACTTCTATCAGTGATTCTAGTTTTGCGTGATATACATTATTTTATATGTTTATAAATAAATAACTGTGTGTTCGTGAATAAATATATGATGTTCCTTGTTGTGTAGAGAGACATACGTAAGCGAACGTGTTATAAATCAATTAAATCACACATAAGGGACCCTTGAGAATATATTGCAATTATGTATTTAAGTTGCTGATAGAAAAATTTAATTTTGAAAAGATTCTTTAATTTTTCTTATATGTAAAAGGACGTATTCAAAATAAAAATAGTAGTTAATAACTAAATTTAACTTAATAATCAAAAATGAGAAAATCATATTCAAAATCACAAAATATATACATTTGTTAATTTTGATTTTATAAAGGCAATACCTTCACTTTTTCCCCTCTTTTTAATTAGAACTTCAAACTACCGAATGAAATTTCATCCAAGTAGTTTAAGTTTATTTTTTCTTTTTAATTTTTGAATAAAATAAATTATTTTGAAAATTTTATATTCATTGATAAATAAAATAACTAAAATAGATGGAATTCAAAAGAATAAAGAATTAAATATACTAAATTAATTTTATACACAAAACTAGTATTCGAATAACGAGCTTTATTTTATTTATTTTGATCATATGTACATCTCTAAAATATTGTGTTATATTTTTAATTTATTTTTATATTTTTTTGAAATTTTTAATTTTTTTTCTAAAAAAATTTTTCTAGAGTAATAAATACGAATATAAGATAATTGAAAATGATGACCCGAATATGTAGGTATATAAATAATTCCAAATTAAGGAGGATCTACCTAAAAAGTGTGTAAACATACAATAAATGTAAAAAATGTCTCAAATTTTCTTTATCAAAGGTTCATACCCACTTTAAAAATTTTACAATTGGTTGATGAATTCTATTATAGAATTTTATTTTAAATATAAATTTAAAGTATTTTAGTTTATAAAGCTTTTTTAAGCCTTTTCGAATACTGCCAAAAATATTTTAAATAATATTTAAAATTACTTAAAAGTTTTGTATTTTAATATTTTTTTCTAAAAATTATTAATTCATAAAATCCAATATTTATTTTGTACCTTCCAAAATGGAAGAAAGAAAACAAGTTCTTTTTTTTTAATATTGTTTGTGCATATGTACGTAATTTGAATTATATTATAAACTAAAATAGTGCTTTAACTTTCACTTACATTTTCAAAATATTAAAAAATCTCACATGTTTCTTCTTCAGTCTTATTAATTTTTTAAACAGGAAAATGTATATTTCGAATTTGCCCTGCAGTTCTCAGACTTTATAAAAGCTGTGGCGAAGAACAATAACAACCATTCTAAGTACTTATCATAAATACTATAAAAAGTTGAACCAGAACTGAATTTTGGGTTTGTCTATTTAAAGTGATCCGGTATTAGTTTTGAACATTTTTATTATCATAATATCTGTCTTTAAATAAAAGTCATAAATTGGCTCCACCATAAGTGTTGAAGAGTTAGGTCATTATTCCATTTGTAATGTTTAGAAAGAATCATCTAATATCCCATAAAGTACACATATTCAAAAACCAAAATTCGTATTGATTTAACCAAGTCTGTGTGTGTTTTAATAACCTCCACCACCACAAGTTGTGAGGTTATAAATATCGATATCGTTCAATAACTTTTTTATTAACGAAACGATATAGCTGGTTTTAAATAGGAAACTTCTTAGAACAAAACCGAACACTCTGGGCAAATCGGACAATTCTTCTAGTCGTGAGAATATTTTTAACAGTCAGACGGACAGACATCTACCTGTTAGAAACATTCACACGCTTATAATATGAGTTCGAATTGTCCTTTTCAGTTTCCTATTTAAAACCAGCTATATCGAGTCATTGGCAAAAAAGTTATAGACTGATATCTGAGACAAGCTTAAAATTTCCAATATTTTAATCAAAAAATAACTGGATTTAAATAAAATTAAACCACAATAGTAGTACAGTTATATGTACTTCATAGATATTCAAAAAACCTTAAGAATCGGATCAATAAAAGAAAGTTAAAGGCTTAAATATGCTAAATTGTGATACACCCAAAAATCTGTATGTCCTGTATGCCGCAATGTTGAAAATAATGTTCTGAAATAATGTTCATATTTATTTACACTATAATAAATCCAATGGAACTGTGTTGTAGTGAGCCATTATTTAATCCAGCTCCCATATAAATTCTCTTCCCGAAATATGGTTTTAAGCTTATAAAACTTTAAAATATGAACCAATTCCATTGAAGTTCAAAACAATTAATTATCTGGCTGTCTTTAACATACATTATTACTTTGACTTATACCTGTCCATATTTTTATATGCCTCCCATTTAAGGCTCTTTCCCGGAATAAAATTTAAGCTTACAAAACTCTTAAGTGTGAATCAATTTTATGGAAATGAATGTGACCGATATCGGTCTAGATTCCGCCTACATGTAAATTTTAAAGGAATCTTAATATAATAGTTGATAGTTAACAAGATTAATGGAAGTACGTCTTTGTATAACACCATGCACCGGAACGGTGATCTTTAGAAATAATTTCGCAACAGCTTTAATTTACAAAAAAAAAAAAAACATTATTGTTTCAAATTACAAATATTCTCAATATCTGGCTTAATATAGACGCTTTTTCGATTTCTATTTTACATTTCGAAATGTGCATTAATGAATTTTTAAGACTCTATTGCTTCAAATTTAGGCGTGTGATATATTACGTTTCTTTGGAATCTAGTACATTTTTTGATATAAATTGTAGAATATTCATTAGAAAATATATAGGAATAGATTTACACTTTGATTTTAAGCAGTTTATCACCTGCAAATTTCAAAGCGTCGTTCTCGATACTCTAACGAATTTGGTGCAATTTATGAAGATATCATATCAGAGATATCATATAAAATTTTAAAATTTGCTAATGTTTCGAACAGGCTTTTTTGTAGATCGAAATTTTTTATTGTATTAAAATTTTCAAGGAACAAGGACATTAATTTTAATTGCCACTATTCGAAATAAGGCATGTTATAAAGTAGTAAAAACGTTATAGTCAGTCAAGTATGACTATGTAATACCCTACACCATATTGTTGGAAGTAAATGACTGCTACGAAAATTTTATATACATTCGTATAATTAGCTTTTCCTATTTATGCTAATGTGTGCAATAGATTTTTATGATACTAACATTTTTCTAAAATTAATACGTTTTAAAATGATTTTTTCCATAGGGACCAACCCTCGTATAATTCCGCACACTAATTTCAGCTTATATTTATCTCAATTTGACTAAATTTGTTTGCAATTCTCATGTATATGTGCGATTTAAGACTTTGAAGATGATATTTAGTCAGGTAGTATAGTATCTATGATAGTATCTATGATAGAGATAGGGTATAAAAAAATATTTTCTTTAATTTATTTAAAAAAAAAATATAAAATTCAATGAATACTTTCTGCGAGATTAAGAACAATATTGTATAACTTCAGGGTTTGTTTTTCTCTTTCTTTTTTTAAACTACATATATTTAACATATATTCGGTAGTAGGAAACTAAAATTTAAATGAAAATTTAATAACTTTAATATAATATTTGCATAAAACTTTTTGAAATATAAAGAACGGAAGTGTCTAGAAAACGTAAAAAGAAGCTAAACAAACAACGCAAGAGAAATATAAATTGGCCTAAATAAATATATATTTAAATAGCAACTTCTGACTTTAGCAAATCCAAAACATGAAAGTTAAATAAATTATATACATAAATGTATATAAAATTTCACTCTCATTAAGGAAAAAGTGTTCTTATTAATTTGTGAACCATAAAGCTAAATATTTTCTAGTTTGAGAGGAAATTCTATGCAAAAGTTCCTCTTATATGACAGTGAAAATTTAGTGTATTTCAAATGCTTTAAATAAAATCGAATATAATTATAAAATTTAAAACTAAAAATTCCCAAAAATATCTAAATGATTTTTGAACATAGTGCTATAGGGCGTATGACTAATATATTAATTAGCTAAATGTATAAAGATTTGATTTCATTCTTTATAATTCATAAGTGAACCACATTACAATTAAAATATATATCACAAATTTTCACGAAATACAGAGAGTTATAATTCCGGAATTATTGTCAATTATATCAGCATGGGAGAAAATAATACTCAGTGGAATAATAGTTTGCTTATAAACTCTACTGCTAAGTAATGAATTTAAAATCTTGAATTTTTAATGTCCTCTATCCCTTTTAGGTAATTTAGAAATAATTGTAAGAATAGTGTACAAATACTTTAAGCTGTTTGAAAACGAAAGAATATTCCTTTTATTTATAAGAAGGTTTATATAGCTGCAACATTTTCATAATATTTGTTAAAGTTTTTTGTATTGTCTATATTTAAATCTTATAGATTATTTTGAAAAATTTCTCCAAAGTCTTTCATCAATTCATTAATGTATTCCAAATATTGAAAATAAAAGAATACACAATGAGAGGTATTAAATACGCACAAAAGAATTTCATGAACAAAAAGATTTTGATGAATACAAAATTAATTAATTTTTTATTAAACTATGTAATTGTGTATAGACAAACTGTGTATTATTAAATATTTTCCTTTTATTAAATATAATAAATCGAATTTAAGAATACAAAAACTAAATGGGAATATTATATAAAAATATATATAAAACACAGTTAGAAAAATAATTACGTCGAATTTCCATATAAGGGAGTTTAATATTATTTTACCAAGCTCCCTATATGGTAGCTTTATACAATAATAGTCCCAGAAAATTCCGATTCTGGGGTGAATAAAAATTTTACATATTTTTTTTATTAATCCGAAATTAATGGATTTTGGAATGAAGTTATGTATTTATTATTCCGATTTCGGGGTGAATCCAAATTTTACCTTTTTTATTTTTATTATTCGGAAATTGATGGCTTTTGGAACGATGTTTTCGTGCGAAATTAATTTACTTTTTCTTGTAAAATTAAGGACAGTTTATTTCCAGAATTAAAAAGGCTGGTTTTAAACAGGAAACTGTTAAGGTAACAACAAACAATATATACTAGGAGAATTATTCTAGGATAGCAAAATCGATTCAGATTTTCATTTAATGCAAGAAATATATACTTTAAAGGATCCTAGATCGTTCCTTATAAACTAAACGACAATGTTGTGAGGGTATATTGACTCTGTCACTCGCTAGTTGCATAAGAGCGTATATAAATATATTTTTTAGTCAAAACACATTTATGGCACACAGTGGTCCGAAATAATTTTTTAATTGGACAATTAACTATAAAATTTTATAAAAAATTTTGTATGATTTTTTTTTTTTTTTTTGAAAAATGAAGTTAAGATTGCTTATTACATACATATCATATTTTTCAAGTAATTACCTTGCCAACGATACTAGAGTCAAAACATTGAACATTTCCTAGAATCCAAAACCTTAAAAAACCATGAATATATGATTCGCGAAAAATCGTCATGCCAACTTTGGAGATTCACTTTTCAAGTAATTACCTTTCACATGATACTAAATACTTTTATACAAATTTTACACTACCTTTACTACCACTTTTTTGGACCGAAATAGAGTCCACTAAGTTTAAAAAAACTATCTAAAAATGGGTCAAAATTTTACTTTGGTCTCTTAAACTATAAGAGATGTCCCATACATGTAAGAGTATTTTTTGTAGAAAATTATAAAGTTATTTAAACGCGATATATTTTCAATCAAATCATAAATAAAAATTCCGTGATTTTTAAAAATATCGTCATATCCGAGGTTATTATCTTTGGAGATCCATTTCAAGACCCCATGACCCACTAGAAACAAATTAAGAACATCCGTGTGAAATTTTGCTTAAAATTTTTCAATGGTTCAAAAACTAACGAATCATTTCCAAATATAAACGATTTGGGAAATCTCTGTAACGTTCGAGGTCATTTGTGAAAGCGATTATTAGATGAATGCTATAGAATATTATGAACTCATCTTTGCAAAATTTCGGTTCAGTATTCTAATAAATAATAACTTTATTAACTTTGAAGTGATTTTCTTTAGTCTGATTTTCTTTAGGATGAGTATAGGAACTACAAACATAAGAGAAATGAATGACACGTTAATTTGGGCTGTAATTTTTAAAAATTTTGTTAAAATATTTTCTTATCTACAAAATTTGTGAGCTTAATCCCTTTTACTAGGTGGGCAATAGTATAAAAGCGGTCATCGTTAAAAACTAAGAAAGTGATTCTGAGATGATCAGAGTGATTTAAGATGGGTGTAGTATTTTTTGTAGGTTATATAAATTTTCACAAACGCTGCATATAAAATTACTGTTTTTTTGGTGAAATTTATTAAGACCCAGCGTATTTTGTTAACTTGAAAATTATGGATAAGATATTTAAAATTAACTCAAATACAAACAAATGATAAAAATCAGGTTAACTGAATATGCCAAGCTCCATACAGAAGATCATAAAAGTTCTTTCTATTCTTGTGTTTATTTTATAATAATATAGTGACTTTAAGATTCACCACATCTTATTGCGAAATTATAACTCTTATGATTCAAAACAATTTACTTACATACATACAAAAGAAATACGCAAACACTTTTTTACAATAGCAATTATCTACTAGATAATTTATGTCATAATAACTGTCAGTCTGTCAGGAAATAAAACATTTCAACCAAAATTATTTCACATTATCTCATAATAACAAAAATAACAACAACGTATAAATAATTGTGTTTGGATTTGGTTAAGTGTGGAATAGAGGATTTCTATGAAATATTTATAACAAGTGTCACTACATCAAAATTCTTTTGTTATATGAAGTGAATAAAGTAGACGTGATATTTTATTAGTAGAGTCAGTGTAACTTTAAGGGATTGTGTAGCTTTAAAAGATGAAATATATAAGAAAATTTTGTATTACAGATTCATTTTATACCCTCCACCACCACAAGTGTTTAAGAGGGTATATTTATCATATGTAACACCAGAAAGAATCATCTCGGATCCATGAATTATATATATTCTTGCATCAAATCAAAATCTGAATCCACGCCTCGGAAAATTATACAATTTTAGTGAAATTTGGTCACGTTGTTTGCTTCCGTCCTTAGCAGTTTCCTATTTAAAAAAAAAGTTATGTCGGTTCATTAGCTAACAGTTATAGTCTGATATCTGAGACAACCTAAAAATTCCGAAAAATAACATTTATAATGTTTTCAGCAAAAGATAACTGGATTTAAACAAGGATTTAACTATAAGATATAGTTTTATATTCTTCATAATCGTTAAATTAATATCGGATCAAAATAATATAGTTATAGTTTGAAATATGCAAAATTATGATTTTTGTGCTTTATGGGTCCCCCATTCATGGAATATGGTTTATAGCTTATAGAACTCTTAAATTCGAAATTCTATTAAAAATCTATGAAATTATTTTTGTAGCTATATGTAATATTTTTTAACAATTTGGTAAATCTCAGTCCATATAATAGCCCTACTCGGAAAAAAGGTTTGAGCTTACTGGTAAGCAGTGATCGTTGAAGCTGATGAAAGAATAATTTTTTTGATGTAATGTTTTCAACTTATGTTATTTTTTGCATAATTTTGGCGGTGGAGGGTATTTAAAAATCGTTACAGCCGAATATAGCATTCTTATTTGTTTTTATTTATGAAACTGTTTAGGGCTTGTTACCCGAGACTTAAATATTTTGAAGTGATATGAACTCAAAAGTTTAAAATTTTGGAGCAGTTCAAATTTAAACTGAAAATGATAAGACACATTTTCTGTAGAAAAGTTTTGCTTCTTAATAAACCACAATCTTCGAGTAAAGGGGGATGTAGCTCAGTGGTAGAGCATTCGCTTTGCATGTGAAAGGTCCCGGGTTCGATCCCCGGCATCTCCAGTTTATTATATATACAATAATTTCATAGATTCGAGATTGCCAGTAACAGTTCTATAACATCTTATGAAAAAACTTTTTCTTTTAGATAAGCAAATTTGAGAACATTAACCGAAACTGGTTCTGGTAACGTATTATGTTTACTGATATAAGAAAATTTAATACGTATGGTTTTACATTAAATTTAAATGAAGGATTTAAAAAAAAGAAACTTTGAGTTATCACAACTTTACACATGTTCTTAATAATTGTTTGGTAGACCAACACTTTAATTAAGTTTCATGTAAATTGACTCTGTATATTGATTTTTTATTTTAAAACTATACGCATATTATATGTTAAAAATAAATATTCAATATATATAATTACCTATCTATATTACCTATTTTTAGCAACTTAAACATATCTGGTAAATTTAAACATTTTTGTTCAAAACATATACATTATTGGTAAAATTTACATAAAAAATGTTTAAATTTACATATGGAATATGTATTTTTTATTTTCAATATTATGCAAGTTAAAAAAATATTATGTATCGAAAACGCTAAA
Organism: Cochliomyia hominivorax; assembly: GCA_004302925.2. Lineage (NCBI taxonomy): Eukaryota > Metazoa > Arthropoda > Insecta > Diptera > Calliphoridae > Cochliomyia > Cochliomyia hominivorax. Next base: position 71,495,777 of record PYHX02000413.1, on the reverse strand, counting down.
ATATTGTTTAATCATTTAATTTTATTAACATTTAGACTAAAAGTAGTTTGTATTTATATTGTAAATAATATTATTCTGAGGTTTTACATTCTTCGAGACCTTCTTTATGTTTTAGTATATAATTTTTCATAGATTTGACATTAATTTTGAATTTTCTTCTTTTCTATAAAGAAAATTTTAAATGCGTGTTCTTCTATCTATAACTACCCCAAATTCATATTAAACAAAATAAAAGTATTATAGTGGGTCAAGGCAGAAATTTTAATACCCTGCACTACAATGTTAAGTTATAAATATTAATTGCGAATGTATAATTTTACTTTTTGATTAATTCTGTTATGTGAAATTTGGGAGTTTAAAATTAGTTTTTCTTCGTATGATTTTGCACATTGATGTTTGCTTTATATTTATTTTAATTTGATTATAATACCAGAGCATAAGTTAAATTTATGTCCCTCATAGTGATACGTGGAAGTGAGCATAATTTGTCACATGATTTTAGAATATCATAATACTTATTTTTGTCAAATTCCATTAAAACTGCTTTACATTGAGGACTTTTATAAGCTTAAAACCTTATTCCGGATAGACAATTTTATAGAAGATTCCTGAAATATTGGATTTGAAACATGGCTAATATCAAAACGTTTCGCACCTTGGCCAAAATAATATTATGTACCAAATTTCATCAATATATCTCAAAAAAACCGACATTTAAATTGTTTTCAACATTTACATGGAAAGACTGCTGGGAAGATATTGTAAAATCGACTTTTAAATGATTCTGAGTCATTTTTTTAAGCCCATGAAAAATGCCTATTGAAATTTGTGATATTGGATTCGTACTTTCAACTAGCGCCCATACAAATGCTCATCCCGGGATAGGAATTTAAGGTCAAAAATTCCTAGACAGACGTTCACGTGAAATTTCTTATTTAAAATCGGCAAAATCGTCCTGTATATCAAATTTATAGACCAATATCTGACGCAACCTCTAGAGTCCAGCAAAGAGTTTTCGTTAAACTGTCAATTGGAAATCGACAAACTAGAATAGGATTTTATCGTTATGTAAATTATATATAATTCATAATAGATACAAAATTATTAAAATCGGTTCAGTAGGAAAAAAGTTATATCCAAAAATATAACTAAGTTTATGACTTATTATGTGTTAATGTGCATTCACACTATGTATATATTTGCGTGTGTATGTGTGTACGTGTGTACGAAACATAACGTATTAACTTACATTCATTTGTGGTGGAGGGTATTCAAAAATCGGTATAAAGCATTTTTCATTGTTTTAAATTTTTTTCTATCAATTCCCTTATACCGCCTTACGGCGAAAGTGAAATTTTTTTAGTCTTAACTGCAGCAATATTTGTGACTGAAATTTGTGTTGATTTTGTAATTTTTGAAATAAAAATAAAACTAATTTAAATTTTATTTGCATATATTATTTTTTACTAAAATAATAATTCAAGTAAATATTCTTAGGATTATTAAATTTTATATTTTTTTACCCCTAAAACTTTGTTTAACTTCAATAATAAACTTTTCTGTGAAAATGTTTAACTTTATTAGGTAGAAAGTAATAACTTTCTTTCTACTAAAAATAAGTTCAAAAACTAAATTCATTTAAATATT
>PYHX02000413.1:71459341-71494030 GCA_004302925.2 Cochliomyia hominivorax | reverse complement strand
AAAAAGATTTTGATGAATACAAAATTAATTAATTTTTTTATTAACTATGTAATTGGTGTATAGACAAACTGTGTATTATTAAATAATTTTCCTTTTATTAAATATAATAATCGAATTTAAGAATACAAAAACTAAATGGGAATATTATATAAAAATATATATAAAACACAGTTAGAAAAATAATTACGTCGAATTTCCATATAAGGGAGTTTAATATTATTTTACCAGCTCCCTATATGGTAGCTTTATACAATAATAGTCCCAGAAAATTCGATTCTGGGGTGAATAAAATTTTACATATTTTTTTTATTAATCCGAAATTAATGGATTTTGGAATGAAGTTATGTATTTATTATTCCGATTTCGGGGTGAATCCAAATTTTACCTTTTTTATTTTTATTATTCGGAAATTGATGGCTTTTGGAACGATGTTTTCGTGCGAAATTAATTTACTTTTTCTTGTAAAATTAAGGACAGTTTATTTCCAGAATTAAAAGGCTGGTTTTAAACAGGAAACTGTTAAGGTAACAACAAACAATATATACTAGGAGAATTATTCTAGGATAGCAAAATCGATTCAGATTTTCATTTAATGCAAGAAATATATACTTTAAAGGATCCTAGATCGTTCCTTATAAACTAAACGACAATGTTGTGAGGGTATATTGACTCTGTCACTCGCTAGTTGCATAAGAGCGTATATAAATATATTTTTTAGTCAAAACACATTTATGGCACACAGTGGTCCGAAATAATTTTTTAATTGGACAATTAACTATAAAATTTTATAAAAAATTTTGTATGATTTTTTTTTTTTTTTTTGAAAAATGAAGTTAAGATTGCTTATTACATACATATCATATTTTTCAAGTAATTACCTTGCCAACGATACTAGAGTCAAAACATTGAACATTTCCTAGAATCCAAAACCTTAAAAAACCATGAATATATGATTCGCGAAAAATCGTCATGCCAACTTGGAGATTCACTTTTCAAGTAATTACCTTTCACATGATACTAAATACTTTTATACAAATTTTACACTACCTTTACTACCACTTTTTTGGACCGAAATAGAGTCCACTAAGTTTAAAAAACTATCTAAAATGGGTCAAAATTTTACTTTGGTCTCTTAAACTATAAGAGATGTCCCATACATGTAAGAGTATTTTTTGTAGAAAATTATAAAGTTTATTTAACGCGATATATTTTCAATCAAATCATAAATAAAAATTCCGTGATTTTAAAATATCGTCATATCCGAGGTTATTATCTTTGGAGATCCATTTCAAGACCCCATGACCCACTAGAAACAAATTAAGAACATCCGTGTGAAATTTTGCTTAAAATTTTTCAATGGTTCAAAAACTAACGAATCATTTCCAAATATAAACGATTTGGGAAATCTCTGTAACGTTCGAGGTCATTTGTGAAAGCGATTATTAGATGAATGCTATAGAATATTATGAACTCATCTTTGCAAAATTTCGGTTCAGTATTCTAATAAATAATAACTTTATTAACTTTGAAGTGATTTTCTTTAGTCTGATTTTCTTTAGGATGAGTATAGGAACTACAAACATAAGAGAAATGAATGACACGTTAATTTGGGCTGTAATTTTTAAAAATTTTGTTAAAATATTTTCTTATCTACAAAATTTGTGAGCTTAATCCCTTTTACTAGGTGGGCAATAGTATAAAAGCGGTCATCGTTAAAAACTAAGAAAGTGATTCTGAGATGATCAGAGTGATTTAAGATGGGTGTAGTATTTTTTGTAGGTTATATAAATTTTCACAAACGCTGCATATAAAATTACTGTTTTTTTGGTGAAATTTATTAAGACCAGCGTATTTTGTTAACTTGAAAATTATGGATAAGATATTTAAAATTAACTCAAATACAAACAAATGATAAAAATCAGGTTAACTGAATATGCCAAGCTCCATACAGAAGATCATAAAAGTTCTTTCTATTCTTGTGTTTATTTTATAATAATATAGTGACTTTAAGATTCACCACATCTTATTGCGAAATTATAACTCTTATGATTCAAAACAATTTACTTACATACATACAAAAGAAATACGCAAACACTTTTTTACAATAGAATTATCTACTAGATAATTTATGTCATAATAACTGTCAGTCTGTCAGGAAATAAAACATTTCAACCAAAATTATTTCACATTATCTCATAATAACAAAAATAACAACAACGTATAAATAATTGTGTTTGGATTGGTTAAGTGTGGAATAGAGGATTTCTATGAAATATTTATAACAAGTGTCACTACATCAAAATTCTTTTGTTATATGAAGTGAATAAAGTAGACGTGATATTTTATTAGTAGAGTCAGTGTAACTTTAAGGGATTGTGTAGCTTTAAAGATGAAATATATAAGAAAATTTTGTATTACAGATTCATTTTATACCCTCCACCACCACAAGTGTTTAAGAGGGTATATTTATCATATGTAACACCAGAAAAGAATCATCTCGGATCCATGAATTATATATATTCTTGCATCAAATCAAAATCTGAATCCACGCCTCGGAAAATTATACAATTTTAGTGAAATTTGGTCACGTTGTTTGCTTCCGTCCTTAGCAGTTTCCTATTTAAAAAAAAAGTTATGTCGGTTCATTAGCTAACAGTTATAGTCTGATATCTGAGACAACCTAAAAATTCCGAAAAAATAACATTTATAATGTTTTCAGCAAAAGATAACTGGATTTAAACAAGGATTTAACTATAAGATATAGTTTTATATTCTTCATAATCGTTAATTAATATCGGATCAAATAATATAGTTATAGTTTGAAATATGCAAAATTATGATTTTTGTGCTTTATGGGTCCCCCATTCATGGAATATGGTTTATAGCTTATAGAACTCTTAAATTCGAAATTCTATTAAAAATCTATGAAATTATTTTTGTAGCTATATGTAATATTTTTTAACAATTTGGTAAATCTCAGTCCATATAATAGCCCTACTCGGAAAAAAGGTTTGAGCTTACTGGTAAGCAGTGATCGTTGAAGCTGATGAAAGAATAATTTTTTTGATGTAATGTTTTCAACTTATGTTATTTTTTGCATAATTTTGGCGGTGGAGGGTATTTAAAAATCGTTACAGCCGAATATAGCATTCTTATTTGTTTTTATTTATGAAACTGTTTAGGGCTTGTTACCCGAGACTTAAATATTTTGAAGTGATATGAACTCAAAAGTTTAAAATTTTGGAGCAGTTCAAATTTAAACTGAAAATGATAAGACACATTTTCTGTAGAAAAGTTTTGCTTCTTAATAAACCACAATCTTCGAGTAAAGGGGGATGTAGCTCAGTGGTAGAGCATTCGCTTTGCATGTGAAAGGTCCCGGGTTCGATCCCCGGCATCTCCAGTTTATTATATATACAATAATTTCATAGATTCGAGATTGCCAGTAACAGTTCTATAACATCTTATGAAAAAACTTTTTCTTTTAGATAAGCAAATTTTGAGAACATTAACCGAAACTGGTTCTGGTAACGTATTATGTTTACTGATATAAGAAAATTTAATACGTATGGTTTTACATTAAATTTAAATGAAGGATTTAAAAAAAAGAAACTTTGAGTTATCACAACTTTACACATGTTCTTAATAATTGTTTGGTAGACCAACACTTTAATTAAGTTTCATGTAATTGACTCTGTATATTGATTTTTTATTTTAAAACTATACGCATATTATATGTTAAAAATAAATATTCAATATATATAATTACCTATCTATATTACCTATTTTTAGCAACTTAAACATATCTGGTAAATTTAAACATTTTTGTTCAAAAACATATACATTATTGGTAAAATTTACATAAAAAATGTTTAAATTTACATATGGAATATGTATTTTTATTTTCAATATTATGCAAGTTAAAAAAATATTATGTATCGAAAACGCTAAAATATTGTTTAATCATTTAATTTTATTAACATTTAGACTAAAAGTAGTTTGTATTTATATTGTAAATAATATTATTCTGAGGTTTTACATTCTTCGAGACCTTCTTTATGTTTTAGTATATAATTTTTCATAGATTTGACATTAATTTTGAATTTTCTTCTTTTCTATAAAGAAAATTTTAAATGCGTGTTCTTCTATCTATAACTACCCAATTCATATTAAACAAATAAAAGTATTATAGTGGGTCAAGGCAGAAATTTTAATACCCTGCACTACAATGTAAGTTATAAATATTAATTGCGAATGTATAATTTTACTTTTTGATTAATTCTTTATGTGAAATTTGGGAGTTTAAAATTTAGTTTTTCTTCGTATGATTTTGCACATTGATGTTTGCTTATATTTATTTTAATTTGATTATAATACCAGAGCATAAGTTAAATTTATGTCCCTCATAGTGATACGTGGAAGTGAGCATAATTTGTCACATGATTTTAGAATATCATAATACTTATTTTTGTCAAATTCCATTAAAACTGCTTTACATTGAGGACTTTTATAAGCTTAAAACCTTATTCCGGATAGACAATTTTATAGAAGATTCCTGAAATATTGGATTTGAAACATGGCTAATATCAAAACGTTTCGCACCTTGGCCAAAATAATATTATGTACCAAATTTCATCAATATATCTCAAAAAAACCGACATTTAAATTGTTTTCAACATTTACATGGAAAGACTGCTGGGAAGATATTGTAAAATCGACTTTTAAATGATTCTGAGTCATTTTTTTAAGCCCATGAAAAATGCCTATTGAAATTTGTGATATTGGATTCGTACTTTCAACTAGCGCCCATACAAATGCTCATCCCGGGATAGGAATTTAAGGTCAAAAATTCCTAGACAGACGTTCACGTGAAATTTCTTATTTAAAATCGGCAAAATCGTCCTGTATATCAAAATTTATAGACCAATATCTGACGCAACCTCTAGAGTCCAGCAAAGAGTTTTCGTTAAACTGTCAATTGGAAATCGACAAACTAGAATAGGATTTTATCGTTATGTAAAATTATATATAATTCATAATAGATACAAAAATTATTAAAATCGGTTCAGTAGGAAAAAAGTTATATCCAAAAATATAACTAAGTTTATGACTTATTATGTGTTAATGTGCATTCACACTATGTATATATTTGCGTGTGTATGTGTGTACGTGTGTACGAAACATAACGTATTAACTTACATTCATTTGTGGTGGAGGGTATTCAAAAATCGGTATAAAGCATTTTTCATTGTTTTAAATTTTTTTCTATCAATTCCCTTATACCGCCTTACGGCGAAAGTGAAATTTTTTAGTCTTAACTGCAGCAATATTTGTGACTGAAATTTGTGTTGATTTTGTAATTTTTGAAAAATAAAATAAAACTAATTTAAATTTTATTTGCATATATTATTTTTACTAAAATAATAATTCAAGTAAATATTCTTAGGATTATTAAATTTTATATTTTTTACCCCTAAAACTTTGTTTAACTTCAATAATAAACTTTTCTGTGAAAATGTTTAACTTTATTAGGTAGAAAGTAATAACTTTCTTTCTACTAAAAATAAGTTCAAAAACTAAATTCATTTAAATATTGAGGCAAAATAAATCCCCAATAAGTTTTTCCAAAATTTAAAAAAAAACTTTTATTTTCCCATATTTAGTAAAAACTTTTGCTTATTTTCTTCTTTAAAAAATTTAAAATGAAAAAATCACATTCATCAAAATATGGGGGAGTTTGCTAAAGTAAAAAAAAAATTAAATTTTCTGTAGAGTAAATTATATTTGCACACTCGTCCAACTGCATGACGTAAGTATGATATAAAAGAAAGTGATAAAAACGCATTTGAATTAAAATTATTTTATAGTCTGCTATTTTATTTAGCTTTTGTATTTTAAACTTAATTTATTCAAATATTTCTGCTAAATGTTTTCATTGAGAACTTTTAGCTCTTTTTATGTGTCGAATATATAATTTTTTTTTGGTAAACTGAATGAAAGTGAAAAGGATTTTAATTTGAATTTTTCGAAATTAAATAAAATTGACCGTCTTTTCCAATTTTTTTAAAAGTATTAATTATCGAAAATTTCTTCAATATACACCAAAAATTATGTCATAAGTTGATTAGATTTAACGTTTTGCATCCACTTATTGACTTGACATTTTTCTATTTCTTGGCGAAATATTTTACACATTTTAAGCTTTTGAATAATATAAATTGTTTTTTACAATAATTCGTAGTGATGCCAAAAATTAGTATCATTTTAACCTTAGTAACAGATATTTGGAGTTAGATTAAAAAATTTTTAACATACATATATAACAAAAACGAAGCCACTAAACTTACAGTGTTATTTTTTATTTTATTGGATTGAATTTCTGATCACTAATGACCGTTAACATAGTGCCTTCTGTCACTTTGCTCAAACTCGAATAACTTCGTTCAAAATCTATTATACTTAGGGACACTTTTTTTACTTTTTGTGGAGAGATATTAGGCTCTTGTTGAAAGAGCCTTAATTCCTGACAGTTTGGAGATAAATATAAGTGGAAACACTATGAAGTCTTATGAACGGAACTATGCTTTTAGCAAAAGAAATCTTTCATGTAAATTTCGGTATTTATAGAGTTTGCTGTAACAAATGACTGCCTTCTAATGCCGCAACTGCATATTGTTTGCCAATTCAGAACTTCTTGTAAAATTTTTACTCCTTATGTTTCCTAAAGTTTTCTTTAATATTATTAAGAAGTTGCGAGAAATCTCCAAAAATATTTTTCATATAACTTGACTTCAATTTCTATGCGCTTTTTTGACCTCTGAATTTTAAGCTTCGTTCCTGTTAGAAACTTTTTGAGACTTGTATATACTTAAGCCTGCATTAGCTTTAATTTTTCGTTTCAAATATTTCGAGCCCTAAGATATACTGATGCTTTCTTATCGGATGTGTTGCGAGCTCTTTTGAAAATAATTTTTACTGGTTTGGCTTTGAAAAGATCATATGGACCACTGCTTCTACCTGAACCAGCTTTTTTATCAACGGATATGATAATGAAGTACATATAACTTAAGATTATTCCAAAATTGTATACTAATTTGTCGATTTCTAATTACAAGTTTAACGATAATTCTTCGGTGGAACTTAGAGGTTGTTATCGATCTATAGCTTTTAAATGAAATGATTTTTGTGATGTTAAATATAAAATTTCTCTCAGCAAATACTCAGGCCTGCCAAATATTGTGGATGTGAGCGTTTCAACAACAAACAGACAGACGGACATTACTAATTCGACTCAGATCTTGAATTGATGCGTTTCACACGGAATGACAAAGTAAATAAATTAAAGTTAATAAAAAAGCGCATTTATATTTATGAATTTATTATGTTAAATATTATTATTAAATTTTTATTTTTTGTTTATTTTAAAGTTGTAAATAGTTTAAAAAAATAATGTAAGTATTCAATTAAACGTTATATATCTTTTCACATGAAAGTATGAATAAAAAATAGTTCAACATGTTAATATTAACAAATTTTTATTTACTTAAGGTTTTTTAATTCATCAAAGGCAAATAATAATTTATTCTCATAAAATAGTTTATCATTTCCAATGCAAAATAATATTAAATTATTTTCTTATCAATTTCTCTCATTCCTCTATTAATTTCCGAATGGTCCTTTAATTACTGTACTCCAATTAATACCAATATAATAATGATTTTCACTATAAATCAATTTAATTACCTTAACTTTCATATGCTTTCATTAACACAATCATATCTTATTGACAAGATTTAATTATGGCCTACACCATCATAGATGTTTTGAATATCACACTCAGATCTTTGTTAAGGGCGGAAAAAATATATTTAAGCACACCGATCAACATTTCTATTCTAGATGTTGCCTATACAAATGTTTGCCCTGGAGTTTTTAGTTCATTAAAATATTAAAAGGCAGTATCATTCCAACGAAACTTTGTGCAAATAATATGATATTTTAAAATGATCTGATAGATTATAATAGAATCGATCCTTTTTCAATAGCTTCCATATAATCCTCAAATCCAAACATACTTTAAATATGCAATTTTAATAATATTGGCTTAAATAAAAATACGCCTAAGCGGAAAATAATGTTCGGTACGGTTGAAATTTCCATAATTATTATAAAAGACTTTTTGAGTTTTCGTTCGTTCCAGTTTGTTCTGTAGTCTGTGTGAGTTATACTTTCAGTTAGTTTATTTAATTTTTTAGTTAAGGCCAATTCCTTACCCTTTTACTAAAGGGTAAAAGTGTAAGAACCCTAAACTACCAATTAGCAGTTTTTAGTGAATATATGTGTATAAACTAAAAAGTTCATAATTAAGTTTTTTATTACCTACATCAACAAAGGTGTTACAAATATTATTTTTGTAATATTAATCATAGCATTGAAGATGATTTTATGAATATCACATGTAGGGCAAAGCCTATTGAAATCAGTTGTCATCAGTACTTTATTTCAGTTAGACACAGTTTCTGCAGAGTACACTGAACCAAATATCGGATGTAATTTTAATGAAAAATTTTTATAGAACTTTAAAAAGGTATTGAATAAACAGATATTTATTTTAATTGAAGAATTTAAAAAAAAAAATCATCAAAAATTTGTATTAATTAAAGGTGTTAAATTTAATCAAATTTCGTTAAACAATTAAGGAAAAATGTGCTTTATCAACAGATATTTAGTAAAAACTGCAGTCAGAAATAAACACACAAATTTATATCATTCTTCGTACCAAAATGAATTTGAATAAAACGTTCGTATATTTAGCAATTTTTTCGTTAAGTAATTTTGAATATTTTCTTTGTCATATTAAATGAAATATGACAAAAAAATTTAAACTGAATATAAAAATCTAAGGATAAATATTTCATAGAACATTCAAATAATTATGATTGAGATTGAAGGAATATTTTGCATAAATTCATAAAAACACAGACATGTAAGTAACTTTCTATAAAAGCCGGTAGGTTTAGCATCGATCTATTTACAGTGCACCATTTTAGTTATCTATTACTTTTCTACACTACAAAAGAAATTTTATATTTTTCGTCTTTCATTTTGTCCAATAAAACAGTTCCTTGAGAATGTTATGGGGACCAAATTTTAAAAATTCTCATGAAAATTTCCTGGTCCCATCGGAAATTTTCATGAAATATTTTATACTTAATATTTTATGTATTAATAAATAATAAATTCAATTAAAATTTCATAAATTTAACTTAAATATGGTATTTAAATTGAATAATATTTATCAATGTTTATTCAAATTGAACAATATATTTTTTTTAATTTACTGCATTTTATTGGCGAATTAAAATAATCATATTGACAATTTTTCGTCAATTTGAAGAATTTACAAAAAATAATGACAAATTTCGTTATGATGAATAAAAGTTTCGTTGCCTGATAACCTCTATTCCTTAATTCTACGCCCATTTTCGTTGAATTTACTTCCTCTTTGGTTCAGTGCAGTAGGGATTACATACATGTCTAAGCACAAAATTAAATTCTACAATAATGTATACGTGAACAGTGCTAACTCTGTTTTATTCCTCACCATGTATGTTATGGATTTTGACTTGTAGTTTTTCATTAGATTTTTTTCTCGTGTGTTATAATAACACAATAATAAAAAAATTTGTTTCATTTTATTTAATTTTCTTTCATTCCAGCATCTTATTCCCTGTTTCTCATGTGTCACAAAATATATTCGTTAGTGTATTTTACTATCCGGGACTTTTAAAATAAATAAACGTAAAAGTGAAAGAAAAAGTAGCACAATTGGCATGAATGTATGTGGCTGTAACCTGATAAATTCAGCCAATAATAATCAGAAGTTTATATTGGTATGTGTAAAAAGGACATTTAATAAAAACGATACAAAATATAATCGAAGTTAGAAACGGCTCTTTTGGGTATTTGGAAGATTTTAATTAAAGTTATTGTATGAGATTTTTGTTTTCTATTTTATTGCATTTACAGGAAATTATATATTTTATGGCTTTTGACATTATATCGTTAGAGGTTAATGAAAAAGTTTCGTTTTTTTATATAAATGTTAACTGGTAGTATTTGTAATTCCTTTTTTTTCTTATCCTTCTGTTAGAAAATGTGAATGGCTATTAAAGAAGAAAAGACTTATGGACTTACGATATTTGGAATATGATAAAAATATTAAGATAATTAATTTTGGATTTCAATTTCATACCCTACACTAGAGATGATCACCTGCAATTTTATCACTCTGATTGGTAAATAATCAGTGGCAAATACAGTGATTGATGGTGCATATATCCTAAAATCCTAAAAATATAAATAGATTTTAACGGAATTTATTGTCGCAATAATGTACTACCGACTTAAGAATTGAAGCGAAAATCAAATTATACTCCAGATGCTCTTTAATTTTCCGTACATAGACGGACTTGACCGGGAGTCACAAAAATATGTTAGGATTGTCTATATGAAGCTCTGTACAACTATGCTTAATGTTGTAGAATTCAAAAAACTATCTTTAAAATTTATGACCCAGATGTCACACGGATATTGTGGTGTATCAAAATTTTGCATTTTCAAGTCTATAACTTGTTTTGATGGCTTTTTGTACGATGAGGAATCACATATAACTATGCTATGTTTGTTGGTTTTTTGATTTGCAAAAAAAATAGAAAAGTTCATTTTAGGAATTTTGAGGTTGTCTCAGATATCGTTGATAATGATATTGCGTATGTTTAAGATTTATTTAACGTATGACCCCTACTGCTCTCATTAGACCCCTACTTCTGAAAATCATCTCAAATCGAACAAATATTTTAATTCGTATGTGAATATGAAGAAAATTTTTGAATAAATTTGTTTTATGCAACTACAAACCACAAATACTGCGACAGTCACTCTTTCTTTCTTACCTGTTTTTTAACTTTAAAGAAAAATACTTCATCCTTTTGTCCAATATCTTTCAAAATTTGAATGTTAGTTTTTATAAGTTATAAGAAAAACATTAGATTTTACAGACAAATCTTAAAAAAGATCCATTGAAAAATCATGGTTAACAAAAAACGCCGTGTCGAATAATTAAAAGTTAAAATTATTTGAACCCCTAACTCTTTTTTTAAAATGCAAAAAACCGGTTTCAAGTTTGAATTTTTAATACACTAAATACGTATGAGTTATATTAAAATTAGGTACGTCATTTATGTATTACGTATACGCCAATAACACTTCAGTTTTAATTTTCAAGTAAATGCTATTAAATTAAAGGTACCGACTTGAAAATCCGGTGCGATATTTTGAATATTCGGCCGAACAAAGCATTCTTATTTGTTAAAAATTAAAATTCAACTCTTTGAAAGATCCGAGTTTAAAAAGATTTATAAAAATAGTCGAATACCGTACCATGGTTAAATTCAAGATTTTTGCATACCACAAATCATCAAAATGTTTATTGAACATAAATGTATATCAATATATGTTTTACTATTGATCATTTACTTCACTTATATTTCATATAAAATCTGAAAAGATGTCTGGAAATTGAACACAAAGTGTTATTTAATGTTGTTTCTATACACTCAAAAAAAAAAACATTATAAAATAGTAGATTTGAAAACAAGTTATACATATACATTTGCACAGTATGTTTTTTAATTCAAAGATATAAAATTCCACACATAGTTTCATGTAAGTAATTGTGTTAGATATAACCTCAATTGCATTTACCGCACCCATTAAAGGAGCTCAAAATACGAAATGTTGGATATTTGCCAAATAATGTAAAAAATAACGGTTTAAACCAACTATTTATTTCTATTTATGACTGTAATCGTTTTAACAATACCTTAAGTATTGGGTTTGTACATTTTACATAAGACGGTTAAAAAATTCTTAGAAAGGAGTTCACTTCTCTCTATTCATAATATAAAAATCTAATATAAATTACTAAAATTTACATATTTTATGAATATGTTGCAATAATGTTTGATGGCGGCTGCTTTAAAAGTATGTACTTATATTTGTCAAGATATACAAAAAGGGTTTATTTTTCTACTTTTTAGGAAGTGTTGAGTAATTCATAAGCTTAGTGTGAAATAAAACATCTAATGTACTTGAATACCTTTAGCTTTATTAAGGTTTATTTAACACATAGTTGAATATATTACTGATCCTTTTGAAAATAAACCTAAGATTTTATAAATAGAAATAAAAATGGGTCTGTCATAGTTTTATTAAATGCTTGATTGTATTTTGCGTAAGATGCCTTTTCAAAAATCCGAAACATGCAAAAATATGAATACAATATAAAAAGATCGCTATCGGTTGTATCGGATGTGAAAGACATTCAAAATCATAATATTTCAAAATAATTGCAAAGTCAAAATGATAAACAATAATATATTAAAGGGAATTTCATAAACTCTTTATAATTTAAGACACAAACTGTTGAGTTTGAGAAACAGCAAACCTACACATACTCTAACTAATTTGTTAAAATTCAAGTCATTTTTTAATATATATGTAAACATATATATTTTGCTTGAATTTCCGTAAATATGAAGTTTGCGTTTTCGGAAACTATTATACACACACTGTATTCTTCAAAATCTCAGCAACTTTGTCTGTCTGTCTTCTAAATTAATTAATTAATTAATTATACACTACTTATATAGTATATATTATAAATGCAACAAAAAACAATGTTAGACCCTTAAAATTAATCATATAAAACTCCATAAATTATATGAACTCTGTCGTAGGAAATATTAACGTAGAACTTAAACGGCAAAAAAAAGTGTTAAATAAACAGATTTTTATTTAAGTTAACAGAATTTTTCATCAAATTGAAGAATTTTCTTCAAATAAACTATAAAAGATGTTAAATTGGGTAAAATTTCCATAAAAAATTAACGAAAAATATGTTATATCAAGAGATATTTCGTAAAAATGGTAGTAAAACAACGTAAGTGAATCACCACATAAATATATTCAATTCTACGTACAGAAATAAAGTTAATTTTCATAAAATTTTTAATAATTTAACTTTTTTTGTCAAATGATTTTATATTTTACAAAGAAAATGTCATGTTTGGTGAAAAAGAAACTATAAGCAGAATATAGAAATCTAAGGAGGAGAATATTTGATAGAACATTCAAATCGTTATGATTGAAATTAAAGGAATATTTTGCATAAATTCATGAAAATGCAAATGGAAGATCAGCTGATCAACAAAACTGTAAGTAACTTTTCATCAGAAATACAAGCCGGTAGGTTCACCGCCTTCCTAATGACATTGCACTATATTTGACTAACTTAGCTTTTACCCCGTGCACTTTGTGCACAAAAAAGTAGTTAGGACCAAATTATCGCTGTAGTTGATCTCGAGATATTCGCTTATCAGTATTTGTTTTGAATGGTGGCAAATTCTTTCACTGGTCCCATCCGTCTTTTAAAAAAAAGGAAGTCATTGCAACCAAATTTGAATGTTATCGCTGCTACAATTCTTTAAATATTCATTAAACAATATTTGTATGGAGAGTATTACTTCCCCGCGTCCTTTCGGATTTTTTCATGAAATATTTTATACTTAATATTTTATGTAATAATTAATTAAAATAATTTAACGTAATACTTTCCTCAATTTAATTAAAATTTCGTAAAGTTAATTTAAATGTGGTAATTAAATTGAATAATATTCATCAATCTTTTTTACCTTTGTCGATCTCAATAATACATTATTTAAATTGGATAATATTTAATTATTATTTTCTTTACTTCTACATCTTTTTTCATTGTATTTTCTCCCTTGTTTGGTTTGGTGTATATATGTAATGGCATCAAATAAAATCTAAGACTTTTAAGTTATTTTCGTCTGCGTGTTGAAAACATTATCACGTCTAGAATAATTGTCCGAATTCAATTCAGTTGCTCACATTGTTTGCTGTTATCCTTTTTATAGATCGATATCTAACATAACCTCAAACTTCCAAAAATTGTTCTAAAGTTTTCAACAAAAAGTAATCGGATTTAAAGAGAATTTAATCATAATATCAAGCAATATATCCTTTATCACCACGCCATAAATCATAAATATCGTATAAATAAGAAAAAATATACAAAGTTTCAATAAAACCCAAAATAAGGTGCAATTTTTGGGGATAACTTTTTTTAATTTCCCACCTATATTTATTTAAAATCGTTGGGGCCATTATTTGAACAAGCTACACATAAGGCACCTTCACAAAAAATTGTCTTAATTTCATAAAAAGCATTCCACACAGTTTTTTTTTAGTAACTGTATTGAATATATAAGAATAATTTGACAATTTTTTTATAATAGCTCTCATATAAAGTCCCTTCCCAGAATTTTTTTTTAGAGATTATAAAAGTATTTAATATAAAAAAATTCAATTAAAATCATCCACAAATAATTTTCTAACTTTCTTTAATACACGTAACAAAATTGACGAATACTTGAACATATTTTGACACAGCTCTACTTTAATGCCCATTTCTTAAAGCCTTTACTAATTTGATGTATAGCGGTTATAATTGCCTACAGCTTCCATTTAAGGCCCCTTCCCGGAAAGGAATCTTAAGCTTTTAAGACTTAAGAATTTGAACTGGTTTTATAGAAATTTTGTTCAATTACTTGTTAAACTGTCTTAAATGTGACAATTATCAAATTCAAATCGGTTATAGCTCTTCCCAAGTAGGATTTTGGACTTAAAAGATTCTAACGTATGAGCACTTTCTGTTACAAATATGTACCTATACCGTACTTCGTTTTAGTTTCTTCAACACACGCAGCTATTTGCAAGTGTAAGTGGTTTAGTGTGACTAATATTTATAATATATTCGTTTAATGAACAATAAAATAAGTAACCGCAGTCACTTCAATATAAAAAGGTGAAAATCAGAGTATTATGGTGTTTACAAAATAAACTTATTAACAAAAATGAAGGCTACATAAATATAACATTTGTAATGGATGACCAAATGATGTTAGAAACAAAACTGTTGTGGTGAAAATGAGAGTATGTGAAAACTCGAAGCAAAAACATTATTTTCAACTGCTCCTTTTTCTACTCTTCTTTAAAGAGTTAAAAAAATAAAACTCATTTTTGCGAATAAAATTTTAGCGAAGAACAAAGCAAGATCTCAATTTTTTTATTCCTCAAAATTTCGAAATGATTGCGAAAAAACAAAAAATGTGCATGCACAAGCTCACAAAAATTTCTTGCCGTAAAAAAGTTTTATACTAAATAATGCAATAACAAAACACACAAAAATTCATATAACAAAAGTAAACACATCTTAATATGTTGGTGCATTTGTATATTCATACAAAGGTTGAGAACACAAATATCCGTTTTTCACTGCTACACACGACAACAACAAATAGTGTGAATTATTCACTACAAAATCATTTTTCGGATTTTGGTCCTTTTAGGAAGTTTTTTGATTTTTATGATTTTTTAGAATTAAACTCTTGCTAAAAGAGCGATTAAAAAAAAAAACACTTTTTCAAAAATTAAAATTAAGCTTTTTAAAAGATCCGATAGTCAGAACCGTACCTTGTGGGAAATGCATTTTTACAGGTGTGTAAAATAAATAAATAAATAAATAAAAATATTTTAAATATGAAAACGATATTTGATGGCAGACGTTTGATTTAAAAGTTAAACATTTTTTAATTAAATGGAAGCACGTATAAGACTGTAGCATTTATTAAGATTTCATTATTATTTTCCGTATTATTAAGGACAATACGCTAAATCCATGTGCTTCTAAAACTTAACTGGTTTGACAAATATGAACGATGTTATTAAGAGGAATGGCTACTTAGTCGGTAATTTGGCTGCGTTGTTGTCATTGGAGCATAATTGAAACTTTCTGGTCATTTCTATAGAATCAAAATCAGGCATTTGAGTAACTTTCGCATACGTTAACCTTGTCCAAACACGCATTTTTTGTGTTCCTCCAAGAATCTTTGTTAGAGGCATCTCTAATTTTAGTTCTGACTGAAAATACTACTTAGTGGGCCGTTTGTTCAATAAATTCGATTGGCATCGTTGTGATAATATAAAAAGTTTGGAATGAAACACAACCAGATAGTAATGTGAAATCATCAAATGAGACATATAAATATTATAAAAAGGTAAATATATCTTGAATATTTGCAATTAGTAGCTCGTTAAATGGTATCAATCTGATTAAATTCTTTGTTTCGTATATTTTAAAGGTCTTCTTTTTTTTGATCCAAAACAAAGAACTTTTGTCAGATAATTTATTTTTCAAAGTTGTGTGTTTAAATTGTGTTAATTACAGTGGTAATTATTATTTTGAAAAATTTTTAAATAATCGTTATTGTACTAATTTTGAAATCTAATAAATTTAATTAAAACTGTATTCAAATAATTATGAAATTTAAAAAGAATAATTGAACAAATTAAAAAAAATATAATTAATATTATCATTCTCGTGGTGTGAGTAAAATCAAATTATTATAAGAAATTTCGTAATTGAAATTGTTTTTAAATTTTTTCTGTGTAGGTTTAATTAAAAATTAGTTTATAAAACATTATGTACATAAATAAAAGTATCTTTATTTTCTAATTAACATCTGTGAGCTAATATATTAGGCCATGAACAAATTAGTTAATGAGCGTAATTACACGTAAGTGTTCATATACAGTGGTTCATGCAGTTGGTGAATGAAATTTTATGGAACTGAACGAAAATAATTTAAATAAAATTATTTAAATTATTTTCCTCTTTTTTAATGTTCTGTACATGTGGAAGCCAAATTTGTGCTTTTCAATTCTCAGTACACGGGAAGTAAATATCCCTCTAATGGTAACTTTTTCAGGACAGTTCAGAGTTCGATTTATTTGTTTGCTGTTTTAAGAAGAAAAAAGTTTTTTTTTAAACATTCCAGAGTGTGTCCTATTTGATTTTTTAAAATAATTCTATACTTTTTGAACCATTGGAAATATCTTAATTTTTTAAGTTGATCAAAAGAAATACAAGTCCCTGTATGGTCAAGAGCCTAGTCAGTGTCTCTCCAAATTTGACCACCTCGGGTATGTTGATTTTTTAAAACTTCACCAAAAATCAAATTACTAATTGAGGGAAAGAAATTTTGTCTATAAACAGTTCTTGTAATTGTCGATAATGCTTGTATGTTTGGGTTATTTTTAGTTTTGGATTTACATTATTAAAAAAATCGATTTGAACACACTCTGCATTCTTAATAAATATTTTGATTTATACTTTCGATCACATCTTTTATTATTTTTAAAAATTCGCAACAAAACACAGAAACAAATTTCAAAAAAACCATTAATAAAAAATAAACTGTATTTTTTATATATTTGAATATTATAATATATTAATATTTGAAGCTTATAATATATTAAATTAAAATAACTTGAAAAGTTTTTTGATATTTAATATTAATAAGTAGAATTGCACAACATTTTTTCTCAGTCCTATGTCTTGAAAGAAAGTTCACTTTCTTATCAGAAAGTGTATTAAAAAGTAATTGGGACTCAATTTTAAAATTCTCATTTTAGATATTTAATAATCAATATTTGATTGGTATGGACGATTCCCCTCCCCTTGGTTCTATCAGTACTACATTTGGTCCAGTAAAAGAGATCCTAGAGAAAATGATTGAGACCAAATTTCAAAACTTTTGTTAGTATAATTTTAAATTTAATTTTTCCATAAATGTTTATGAAGTAATTACGTCGTATTTGGTATATACACATTACAGAAAAAGTTTTTCTTAAATAAAACACGGCTCTTCCTTTTTTCTGCTATTGATACTTCTTTTTTGAAATGGCAATGGGGCATATATAGCTTAGTATTATCGCAAAAATTCATTCCAATTTGTCAATTTAAAATTGACGATTTTTGAAAAGTTATTCACTTGAACTTAGAGGTTGACTCAGATACCGGACTATGTTTTTTTATTATACTGAACCGATTTCTCTGGTTTCAAAGAGAAAGCTTTTAAAAATACAATAAATACTTAGAGCAAAACTCAGGTTTGTCCATTATTGTGGAAATGAGCGTGCCAACAACAGACAGCGGGACATCGTTAAATCAAAAAAAACATATTGAATGTACTTAAATCAATATTTAAGTTCTGTTGGGTGTTTAATTTCTGTACATTTATCATTTTATTTAAATTTAGAATGTGAAAAATTATTGCTTTGCCTTATTTTGGACATATATAAGAATCTTCTTTTTATCAACACAGCTGTATCGTTTTTTTTTCTAAATTTATTTACTTTAAATAATTCGTTAGGAAATACTTTTACAATGATGAAAAAATTAGTCCAACAAATTGTAACAATAACGCAAGTATAACAGCAGCTGGCAAAATATTTCCTTTTCTTGTGTTTTTTGTCAAAATTTAATAAAATATTGTTATTTTTTGTATTCAGCGCCAAAAATAATGAAACACGAAAAAAAAACAGTTTGTAAAGAAAATAGCAAAAACAAAAAGTTACTGCAAAAACTACAAAGTTTATATAGTTTTCATTTTAAAGAAGAAACTAAAAATTATATTTTATCAAGTCTTTATTTAAGTCTTTTGCTAATTAAAAATAAAAACAAATAATATTTCTACATTCTGCTATACGGAATATTTAATACCCTTTTTACCACACACTCATACAGACAGTCACAAATGTATATACTATATGAACGTTTTTTAACAACACAGAAACACTTACAGAGTTATGTAATTAGTTATGTTCTTGAACCGATTTTGATAATTTTTGGAATGATAACAAATTATATATAACATTATATTATGAAAAAATAGTACTTTAATTTGTCGAATTTTTGAGGACCAAAGTCGTCCCTTCGTTCTGGCGCCACATAAGATTAATTAAATAATTAATCTTTCTCATATGTTTATATGTATTATTTTATTCTTATTTTTTACATTTTTTGAATTACGTCATTTATTTCATCATCAGTTCCAATAACTACAACCATACCAAAAGAGTTGTCCGGAAGGGCAATTTACATACTAATTGTTGTCAGAATGTCATGTTCGATGTATGTGTACGCGTACGTGATCGTACAAAAGGGTATAAAAGGCCAATCAGCACTACGAATCGGGACAGTTCGATTTTGACTGACGGATAGGTAATATGTTTTTTTTTCTCATGTATAACAAAAACAAAACAATTGGTTTATCTGCCTTTAGTTTAGTTCAGTCTCCATATGCGGTTTTGTATTTTCTGTTAATTGTAAAATAAATTGTTGTTTTACCATTATTTTACTCCAGTGTTGTTAAGTAATTTAAATGATGAATTTAATTATAAATAAATTTTACACCCTGAATTAAGAGAATAAAAAACGTGTGTTATACATTTCAGTACCGACTCTGGACTAAGCTGTGCTACCCCTGCTGAGAGGCAAATCCCATCGTTACAATTTCCCAGTTTTACGATTTTGCTGAATTTAAATGGGAAACTTCTCAGGACTATAACAAGTACTCTGCCCAAATTGCCTTAAGCTCTGTCAATTATTGTAAATGTAAGCGTGCCAAAAACAGACAGACGGACATAGCAAAGTATTAACGGATCAAGTGATAATGTTCAATTGAATGATGATGTTATAAATATTTATAATAATTTAATTGCAATCATAGGTGCGTATGAGTTATATGCAGTGTTACAGTTGGTGCGACTTAAGTCGCAAATTGCAAATATTTCAAGTTCATGTGACTTTTTTTGCAATTTTTCATTGTTGGTTATTATTCAACCACATTTCTATATTAAAGGGAAAACAGAGGAAATTCTCAATTTAAAACATTTCAAAAAGTGTTAATTTTGGCAAATTTGACTTGTGGCGATTTATGTTCCACAAATAGATTTTTAGGCCCGACTTTATTTTCCAAAATCCTATTTTTGTGCGACTTTTCGAAAATTTTCAACGGAAACGCTGGTTATATAAATATTGTATATAAAGTATATGGCAGTTCCTTGATTGTTGAGAAGAAAAATATGTACTGAAAGCCTTCAATGGTGACTGGAAAAAATAATAAGGCGAAAAGCTGGTCTCATTTTTATGAAATTTTTATGACGTGATTGACTGCAATATAAACTAAAAAGAATACAATAATGAACAAAGAAAATTCTATATGGTTGTGTTGAACAGAACCATATAGAATTGTAGCAGATTATTGCTACAACAACTAAATATTGAAGAATATTAGCCAGAATAACAACCAGTTATTAAGTTAATATTTCTGTACGGTGAATATATTATTATGTAATTTATTATCAAAATTATATTTATAGAATTATAAACAAATGGATTCTATTAAAATTGATTCCAAATCTTCAATACCCTTCACCACTAATGCATGTGATAAAAATATGTTATGTTTCCTACATACATACTCACACATATATTCGAAGACGTATGCAGTCTATTAGCTTTTTAGCATAAATATTTTTTTACTGAACAGATTTTGATCATTTTTAGAATGGTAATGAAGTACATATAACCTAATATAATGGTCAAATTTCGATCTGTTTCGAAGTTAGAGGTTGCATCAGATATCGGATTATATCTTTCAATATACAGAACCAAGTTTTCTGATTTTAAAGAGGAAACTTTTCAGGGCTATAGTAAATACTCAGGCCAAATTTAATTGAGCTCTATAAATTATTGTGAATGTGAGATGCGAAAAACAGACGGACAGAAAAACGTACAGAATGACGTATAGACAGACAGAAGGACAGACGAACACAGCTAAATCGACTTAGGTTTTGACTTGATGCAATATTATATGATATGTGATATGAGAGACTCCTTGTTAACGTAACATAAGGAATAACAAAGTTATTATACATTCTTCACTACTCGTTATGGTGGAGGGTTTAAAAAAACGATTCTTATTTAGAACTAAAATATTAATATAACAAGTAAAAATGTTTAGTCGTTCAATACGACTACGTAATACCCTACACCAAATTGTTAGTTGTAAATGACTGCTACGAAAATTCATGAGAAATCCTCGTTTAATACGCTTTCCTTATTTATATTTATGTGTGCAATAGATTCTTTTGTGAAAATTGTGATTTTTGTGAAATTTATGCGTTTTAAAAGGATTTTTTTCTGGAGGGTTATATGAGAGTTAGAAAAAATTATGGACCGATCTTCTTACATTTTCGCACAGTGGTTTTGGCTTATATTTATCTTATATATGATAAAATATTTTTAAAATATTCATGTATATGTGCGATTTATTAGTTTCAAAGTTGTGTTTAGAAGGGTGGTTGTATGGAACCTATGAGAAATAAAAAACCGATACTCGTATAATTTATCGAATTGTTTTAGAATATAATAAGACCCCATTCCGGGAAATTATATGTGCAAAAGATTATTATGAAAATAATATTTATGTGAAATTTATGCATTTTAAAATAATTTTTTCTGAAAACTTATATGAGAGTTAGAAAAAATTATGGACCAACCATCGTACAACATATATTTTACAATATCAACATATACGTGAGATTTATGAGTTCAAAGGTGATATTTGGAAGTGCGGTTGTATGGGACCTATGAGAAATAATGGAGCAATCATCTTTATTGTAAAATATAAAAAGACTTATTTTCGCAAAATTTGGTTAAAGTCATTTACATTTAAAATTTTATAGATTAAAACCCCATTCCGGAGGGATTTTTGTATGGGGCCTATATGAAATAATGGTGTTATCATAACTAATTTCAATGGGCAACGTCTTCGGATCAAAATAAATATTGATGACGAACAATGCACATGATTCCATGATATTTATATGTTGATAAACATCTAATTTCCGAATGATTTATCATATTGAGGGTTGAACTTTATAAAAGGACGTTGGTTAACATAAAAAATATTTAGAACGTGTAATTCATATGAATACAACTTTTCACAAAACAATATATAAAGGAGCATCTTAAAGAAAAACTAAATATAAAAGATAAATATCACTTCTTCCTCTTCTCTTTTGTTTAATATTTTTTGTGAAAACCTGAGGAAAATACACATAAAATCTTAACTGCGGTATTAACTTTTTCTTCTGAGAAAATGTAATGTAAACTATTTATTTATCCTGGAATTCACCAATAACTAACGTAAGTTAACTAGAAACAAACAGTTTTTAGACATTAAAAAATGGGAATCATACTTTAGTGTTAGATAAAATATCAGGTTTGAAAAAAAGATACACTTTTTTCCAAAAATTAAAAATTGTTTCACGTAGCGCAGTAAAAAATCGTTTATCTGAGACATATATGTATAAAAATATCCTTTTCCTTCCTTTTTCGTCTCTGTAAGTAATATTTTAAAATAATGCTTTGGGAAAAAATACTTTCACCACATTTCAGCCAGGAATCTTTCACATTCACCACATCTTAGCCAAGAAGCTTTTGGTGAAGGCTCAAAAATCGTTTGTATATGCTTTAAAGTGTCATCAATTTATGTCATTTTAATGCCGAAATTACTTTCTTCTATAGTGACTTTTTATTCGATTAAATGTTAGATAGGAACAGATAGAAAAAAAATTAGAGAAATTCAGTATTATATATTCATTATGGATTTCTTATTTCAAGGCTCAGCAGAGTTTATGTCCACGCACTGAAACTTGTTTCATTTAAGGCTATTAGATTTGATATACTGTAAGGAACCTCCAGTTTCTTGGGTTTGCAGCTGGGGTATACTCAGTTGTGTCCAAGGTTCTCACATAAAATTTATTAAAAAACACCAGATTAATTTTCAAAGTTTCAGATCAAATAATATTATTTCTTTGCTTTTAATGTTATTCATCAAGTCACCTTAATTCGAGAACTTCTTTATTGAGAACTTATACCGTTCTTTGAAAACTCCTTGTATATATAAAATCTTAGATATAATCCGAGATCTTACCCTCTTTCCTATATTTTCCGAGTGTTACTTCCAAGAAAATATTCTACTCATAGCACTGAGCAATGTAACTCCTGACAAACTTCAATCAGACTGTAAACCTCCCTGAAGTAAAACCTACTGATTGTAAACCAGTATTCCCTTCTTTGTAATCAATTCAATAAAAAATATATATTTTTCCTAGCAGTGCTCCGTTAGTTTCATTATTTTATTTTTACTTTACTGGCTACTCACCACTTTGACCACTGACCGGAAAATTGATTGCATTTCGTTGAAAGCGAAATGATAAAAGAGACTGATTGCCTGTTTACTACGGTCAGTAAGATCAACTGCTATTATTGCAGTTTTCCTGCAGTTGGTTTTCTGCTTATACGTTGTCTCTCTTTTTCTTGATTTTTCTTTTTTATTATTGAGATCGCTCTTTTAGTATACACACTCCAGTGCACCACTCTCTGTTGTTACTTTTCATGCACATGCACTGCTATGTTATTCTCCCTGCTGCTGCTCTTCTTATGCATATAATCCTGTATATCTCCCACTACTGCTACTTCCTCTGCCAGACCTGCTGCTTCTAAGATAAACCATATCTGCCACTCGTCTGCCCTGCTGCGTGGACATTGTCTTTCATTATCTGATATATTCATCTTAACTCCTAAATAGCTATCAGGACCACTTAAGATCTCACCCTCTACCTGCACGATTTTTATCTAAAACAAAAAAAAATAGTTTTCTCGGATGTAATCTGTCCCAGTTTAGATGAATGTAATTCATCTCCCGTGAACAAAAATCCAACCATACGTCCTTACAAATTAAAATATAAAAAATATAAACTAAGGTAAGATTAAATTTGCTTCAATATTTCATTTATCAATTCTTCAATATTAATTTTTCGCTACTTCGCTTTTCCATCTTATCTTATGAGTCCATTTTATCGGTAGAAACGCAAGACCGTATAAATATGTGAAATTTTATTACTTCCATTTGCTTCTAATAACTTAATTCTAATTTTATCTATAAATTTTAATATACAACAAATACATATAAAATGTTAACGTAAAGGGCTCGACATAGTGGCCCTCAGTAGTTCTTAATTTTTTCATTAAATTTAAATTTTATTTATATTAAAATATTTTTAAATTTAAACAAATTCAACAACAAATTCATAGTTTTTAAAAGATTCATTGTAAAAGTTTGAAAATTTTAAGTTTTGGGATCACTGTCAAAGGCGCCACGAAAGTGATAACATATGAATGCCAACTTCATTAATTGCTTTTTTAACTGTAGTTTTTATTTTAATGGATTTGACACTTGTGTCCAAATTATAATCGTCAGTTGTTACACTGTTGGGGTGTGAATTGATATTGTTTTTGCTATTGCATCGTTACCATTAACGACAACAAATTTGTAACAATTGTCCAATTCCATGACGGCTTTTCAATTTAATATTTTAAAAGATATAAAAACAAGTGGAGCATATAAGGGTGACACCGACATGAACAGTTGTAGTGTAATTCTTGTAAGATTTGTTGGGGTATTATGAGTTTTTGCTGATGTTTGTAACATACAGAGAACATGGTGTAACCCCCAGCTTTAAGTATACCGTTTTATTAAAGAATCATTTCCTGAGACTGTCCGTTTGTCTCTCTGCTTGGGTTATATTTCGGGTGCCTCCCAAACAAATGTCCTCCCGAATTAGGTTTTAACAAAATTAGACATAAATAAGTCCTACGATATTCTAAAACGATATTCCAAATTATGCAAGGGTCGGTCCATTGCTTCTCATAGGTCCTATACAAGTCTCCTTCCAATAATCACTTTTAGGGCATAAATCTTGCTTATATTTTGGTATTTAAATAATTACTTTCAAACTTAAATAAATATAAGATAAAACCGATGTGTGGACAAGGGTCGGTCCATAATTTCTTCTAGCTGCCATATAACCCTCCCAGAAAAATTCATTTTAAATAGTTTCACTATAAAATACTGCACACTTTAGAATAAATTAGAAAATGAAATTATACGAGGGTCGTTCATTAGTCTAAATTTTGACAGCTTTTATTACAATACCAACATATATGTGAGATTAATGCCCTTCAAAGTGAAATTTAGAAGGAAGGATGTATAAGACCTATGATAAATAACGGAACAATCCTCGTGTAATATGAACTAATTTTGACTAAATTTCATTAAAATTAATTTATATTTAGGATTTTAATGAGGTTAATGCCCCATTCTGAGAGTACACTTGTATAGGACGTGCTGATATCTCAAAAATTGCGACATTTAGAGTGTTCCAAACTTTACATATACAACCAGCCAGCCCGACAGACAACGTTGAAACGATCGATGAAATGAAATTGACTCTGTGTAGAATTGTATACTTAAAGGTGGGTGTAACACAATGTTGTCTGCATGTAGCAAATATCACCTTAACTGCCTACGGTGCTGTAGGGTATACAAAATTAACTTCATCGTGACTTATGCAGTATAAATATATATACGATGGACAAAGTAACAGAAATCTTTTGTGTATAACAAATAATGTTATTGCTTTTTTTTTTTTGATTGGTTTTCAACAATTCGCTGGTTCCTGCGGGAAAATTTTCTTTGTTTTATCTAAAAATCAGTAACAACATGGAAACAGATAACAATGACATATAAACGTGTTCAAACATTTGATTTTCAGATTTAACATGTAAGTATTTACATTCATCTGCACTTTCAGAAATATAGTTTGTGGCAAAATGTGTCTGTTGAACATTTGGACAACGAATATTTTGATTAGATTTTAAATTACAAAACCAGAAATGCGATGAAAAATGATTGATTAGAAAAAAATTTGTGGATTAAGTGGATGCTACACAATGGAAAAAACGTTTTTATAACAAAAATTTTTATGTTTTTTTATACAAATTTTAATGTTTTTATAACAAAAGGAAAAATTTACACAAAAGTTTTTCGAACACATTATTTAGCATTAAAATTCCGTTAGAATTGCTATTTATTATTATTCAAAAAAGACAAATTCCTTATATGTATTTCATGGAAATGACATAAGTACAACACATTTTAAGAATAAAGGACATAATTTTAACAAGAAATTTCTTTATTTTAACCAACGTTTTCATTTCCATTAAAGTTGAAGAAAGTTACATTACAAAATGAAATCGAAAAATTCTTAACACACGTTTTTCATTTAAAATTTTTAAAAGGTCTGCTATCAAATTGTTGTTATGTCCGTTGCAGAAAATCTCTTTCAGATAGAAGAAATGATTCATATGATGAATGTAAATCGAAAAAAATATTATAATAAAAACATTTTCAAACCAATTTCCTAACACATCCGGTTAGCTCTGTGCTCGGATTATTTGATACGAAAAGTTAAAGTACGTGAGCACAAAATTCAAGTTAAGTTTTCTAAAAAAAATATTCCGGCTGCAAATTGGTTGACGAAACTTATGTTCTGACAGATTTTTCGTAACTTTTTGGTCAAGAACTTTCTGTTGCTAATGATTGGGGGAATGTTGAAGAAAAACTTAGAACTATCTGTTCGAGATAAAAATATTTTTTTTTTTTCAAATTCTAATATTATTTCACATCAAATAAAAAACTGAGACCGTAAGTTCGGTATTTTAAATTTTATTAACATATATATGTTAGCATTTTTTCGATCTCTCTCCTTATTATACTCGACACAGAGAATTTAGAACAAAATATTACTCCAAATTATGCAAAATTTTATTTAAAATCAATCTTAAACCACGTCCCTTAAAAAATTTCTATATGTCTTGAAGGCTATTTTAATGGTCTTGCTACGCAATGCAATCTTTAATGAACTTTCCATAAAGTTTGCTTTCTCAGACCAATAATTGATTACGTTATAGTTATGTAATAAAAAATATTTTTGTTAAAAAATCATTTCGAAATACATAGTTTCCTTAACATTGTTTGTTATCAATTGTGCCACATGAGGTAAAATTATAATAAGAAAAAAGTTCAGAAACTTTAAAAGCAAATGATATCACCTCATAAACATAAACGTCTGAAAAAATATTTGTAGTCTTTTAAGTTTATTTCAACTGAAAACAAATTTGGTTGCTGAGTTGGTAAACCATTAATTACTTTTGGCAGACTTTGTTTTACTTTAAATTATAATTTGTGAATTTCAAACGATTAAAATGTGATTGTTGAAAAATGTTTACCTGCGAAATATTCTATGTTTGAAAATTTTCAATAACATATTATACGAACTTGAATGGTTTATGTATGGGTGTAAGTGATATAAACATAATAATGTATACACACTAGAGATTAGAGATACCGAGATTTTTGAATAACGTCGATCTCAGTGAAAGTGATTTTTAAATCACTGTTCTTTATAACAGTGACTGTGTTTCTCAATAAGAAAACGTATGAATACTTTTTTATTAAAAAAGGTTTCAATAAATGACGACAGAGTAGATTGTTATATTTAAATATGGTGGTCTGTATTAGAGTACGCACTATGCACCTTAGGACACGGATAATTTTACCACTTTTAAGTAATTTTTGCTGGCACAAAATAAAAATAAATAAATTTTATTTTATTTATGTTATTTCATAATTTCAGTCTCTGTAGTTATCAGTGATTTACCAACCACAGTGATTAAATCACAATCGTGAAAATATAGCTCATCTTTAATATACGCTGTATTATTGAGACTTTTCGGTATTCAGTATCATTTTTATATATAACATTCAATTTCTGATACATGTTTTAAATTCACTTGTAAAATTTGAATTATCGAATAATAAAGATCTAAGTCAGCTTCCCAATTTTGTCCCTTTCCTATAAAATGGTTTTATTGGAGATTTTGGCAAAATCCTCGTTTTTAATATACGTCCAACCGTGGTCCCAAAACATATTTTTTCTAAAATAATTCTGTAAATTTTAAAATATTGATTAATTTTCAACGAAAGCTTATGTAACAATAAACTCAAATAATCGGAAAATGCTAGGACCTTTATTTGGTTCCCACATAAGGCCCATTCTGGTATATAGTTTAGACCTTGTAAAAATATAATATAACCATATAAGGCGTTTCCGGGATAAATTTTAGGCATATAAAGCTTTAGGTAGAGGCTAATTCCATTGATTACTATATATGTACTGATTCGATTTAGCTCACATTTTTAATCAACAAGACACTTAAATTTGAACTGTTTTTATTGAAATTTGGTATAATTATTTTCTGAGCGGTTGTAACTCCTATTTAATACTAACTTTCGGAATATAGTTTAAGAATTAAATTCATATACTTAACAAAATGCTTTTAATATATGTAAATAATTCCATGAATATTGCCAATTTCTTTCTAGAGCATTATTTCTTTTTAATGGAATAGTGAATTTTAATCTATAGTTCCGTACCAGTTTTATTAAGTAATATCAAGGCTAGAAATAAGTTTTTAAGGTTATAAACGAACAGTTCATATTTTTAAAAGTGAAGGGTATATAAGATTCAGTACAGCTAATACAAAAATCTTACTTGTTTAAAATGTAAAATTATCTATATTTTAAAGTAACTTTTAGATATTCAGCATTAAAAGTATAAACACAAGAGATGTGTTTGATTCTGTACCTATTAAATATCCACAGAATGTTTAACGCTTTGTGTTACCATTACATTGATGCAATTTTTTATTGTTAACATTAAGGTTTGTATTATATCCATCATCTAAGAATTTAACTTTATGGTACATGACCATTTATTTAATGACCTAAAAACAATTTTTCCAGTGACATCTGTTTATCTTTTGTTATTGTAAAAATTTAAATTTATATTTTTGCCTCTTGTGTGATTATATTCCACAATGGGACACAATTCAATCGTAACTTGAATGGTTTTTGGGCTGAAATCATAACAAGCCCAGATCAAATTTTAATTTAATTCATATGAAATTTAATAATTGTAACTTTAAAATAAGTAATAATGTATATAATCATTACATTGTCGGGCTTGACCGATATCGTCGGTTATAAATGGTGGTTACGAAAAATTAATGAACGACCCTTGTATTGTTTGATTTTCCGATTTATTCTTATTTGTGCAGTACATTATTGTGACACTAAAATTTTGTGTTTTGTGTTGAATAATTTTTGTTTATATTTATTTTAATTTGATCAATTATTATTACAATACATAGGTATGTATGGGACTTATGAGAAATAATGAACTGATTCAGGCATATTTTGGAACATCGTTGTAGAATATTATAAGACTAACTTGTGCAAAAATTCGTTTTAATCATTTTGTAGTTAGGACTTTTATGATCTTAAAACCCCATTCGAAAAGAGGTACCTCAAATATTGGACCGAGCATTTCAATAGACTTTGTCCTTAGGACAAAATAATATGTACTAAATTTCTTCTAGATATTTCAAAAATTTCGACCTGTAAACTGTTTACAACGTTTTCATGGACATTCAGCCGGAAAGCCCAACTGACAAACGGACCGGGAGACAGACGGACTAATTAAATCGACTCAGAAAGTGATTTTGAAAATGTGTGTAACACAATTTTTTTCTGCATGTTACAAACATTAGCACAAATTCATAATACCCCAACCACCTTCGGTGGTATAGGTTGTAATGAAATTCACTTGTAAAGCCTGCGATGTTTTTTAATGTGTCAGCGGGGTTTCGAAATTCCTATCAATCAATAAAAATTATAATATTTTATATATCATATAATTTGTGAACTTCCATGTCGACCAATTACGATTCTGCCCCACGGTTTATTGAAATGCATGATGTTGTCATCTTGACAACATCAAAACAATCAGAATAACAACAATAATGAAAATAATTTACGCTAACGAAAAAACACTTGGACATATTTTGAATGTAATAAATTATAAATGTTTTGACAAGTCATGCGATTCTCTATTAAACGTTGCAGATGCTGTTGTCAAAGTTATAAAACTTTTATTTTGTATTTCATTCCCCTCCCTTAGCTTTTTGGAAAGTAATGTTTGTTCCTTTTTTCTTTGTAAGAAGTTTTGAGAAATTTCAAAAAATATAATTTTCAAAATACCTGAGACAATTTAAAGTTTCGAATTTAATAAATGCGCATATTTGTAATAATAAAAGTTTAAAGATGTTTTCGCTTCTTTTATTTATTTTTCATTATACCCTACAACACTGTAAATGGTTGCGTTAGTTTTAATTTTAGGTAAAAAGTTCGTCTCAGAATCACTTTCAGAGTCGATTTAAAGATCTGTGTCAGTCTGGCATGACTAGCTGTCCATGTTAACCTTGTGAACAAGATGTGAGTCGCAATATCTTGATGAAACTTGGCAGATGTCATTTTTTGGCCAGGACAATATCTATCGAAATTGGTTACGAAGGTCCACTATTTCACCTAGAAAGCATACAAATATTCTTTTCGGAATGAGATTTTAAGTCCAGGATTTTTACGAAATTTGGCAAAAATAAGTCTAAAATTTTGTGCGAGGATAGTTTCATAATTTCTCATAGGTCCCATATAACCTCTTTAAAAAATATCACTATTAAGAGCTTAAATCTCACATATATATTGGTATTGTAATAATAATTGATCAAAATAAGATAAATAAAAGTAAATATCTATGCGCAAAATTATACGAGGATCAGTTAAAAATTCTTGTAGACCCTTACCACATTCCACTAATATAATCCATTGTAAAACGCCCAAATTTAACATAAATCATAATGTCACAATAAAGTACTATATACTTAAAAATAAATCAGAAAATCAAATTGTACGAGAGTCGATCACTAAATTTTTTGTAAATATAACATATAATAATATTAGTGACAGTAGAATTTAAGTTTCGAGTTTGGAGTTTGTGGACTTTAGAGGGGTTGGTCACCTCGGGTCATTAATATAAAAAAAAAACGATTAAGATTTCATATATCAAAACCAATTTCATAGATTTTAAAGGAGGGATTCTTCTATCGAAAATCTATAAAAAAAACTCGCGTGGGGAGGCTATCTCTTAAAGCTAAAGAGATATTTATCTCTTTAAGTTTAAAATTTTACTTTTTACCGATCTTGGCCGAAGTTTTTATGCTATTAGCGAGTCCTAGTTTTGTCTGATTTTTGTGAAATACTTTTTTGTTAAAAACTAATGGAAAGATAATTTAGATATCTTCATAGAATAAAAATTTATAATCATTTAAACTTGAATTTTCATAAAATGTCGATTTTTCTCCGAGTTTTTACCAAAAACTTAAATTTTGAGAGGGGCAGAGTTTCTTAAATTTAACCTTTTTCCACAATACACTAATTAATTTCTCAAATCACAAAACTGCAATTAAAAAAAAAAAAATCATAGAAGCCCGATTTGTTTTTGGGAAAACAAAATGATGTTGAAAGTTTCCGACTAAATGTCAAAGAATCTATCTATGTTCAAAATTTTATTAAGATAGATTGAGTAAAAAAATTATTTGAAGATCAAAATTGAATAATTTGCAATTCAACATGTTCAAGATATTTCTCCATTTTATTTTTCGTTTGAAACACTGTGCGATGTGGTGTAGGGTATTTAATCGTCGGGTTTGAACAACTATTACTTTTGAGTTGTTCTTTTGTCAAATTGATTTAACCCAAAATATATATTTTGGTTCACATTATTATGTGCACGCAGAGAAAAAATATGTTTACGTTAACCGTAAACGAGAAGCAAAATAAAATTGTTTTTAGATATTGTTACGGTAACTAAAAAATTTGTTTATTCGCATTATAATATTGCATTAATTACAATAGTTATTGTTATCACCACTGAAAATATTGTTACTAAAAATACTGTTATTGTTAAAAAATTGTTTATTCGCATTGTGAATTTGCATTATTAAAAATATTTATTGTTATCGAAACTACAATTTTTGTTAACGCCATTAAAAATACTGTAATCATTACTGATAATATTGTTATCGCCACTAAAATTATTGTTTAACGCAACTAAAAACATTGTTATTCCAATAAAAAATATTGTTAGCTGAATAAAAATATGCCTTTGGCAAATATGATAACATTATTTGAAATATCATATAATTTTATTTATTTTTATTGCCTAATTTCTTATTTATTAATAATTAGAATATCATATTTTTATTATTTTATATTATTTTTCATGTTAACACAAATTGTGAAAAATTTTAAAAAGAATTTCATATTCATGTGAACTGTGAACTGAATATAATATTTTTTCCTAATAACAATATTTTTTATAATGGGTTGTTTAATAACAATAAAATTGTGATCAGTCAAACATGCGACCACAATATTTTTTTTTGTTCAATAAAAAAAATATTACGGTAACGAAATTTTAATAAAAATCAATAAATTCAACAATTAATATCGTTGATGATAACAAATGTTTCGTTGATAATACTAACCATGAGAACAATATAAAAACCCCCAATTAATAACCTCTTGAACCTGTTAAAATAAATTTCATTATAGATATTTCTTTCATTTCTTTTATTACAGTTTATTTTACGAAAAAAAAAGTTTAATTGATAGAAAGTTAAAATGCACGTAATGAGACTAAATGGAACACAAATTTCATTTGTTTTTCATTTTCCAATATTGTTGGCATAACACATAAACATCTACGTTCTTTAAAACTTAATAAAATATTAAACGCTAATGACTTCTTTTTAAACAAATCAAATCAGGAATTTAATCTTATCAATTTTCAAAATAAAAAACTTTTTATTACACACCCGATGAAGGCACAAAAAACTGCCAACGAATTACTCATATATCAGACATGGTCACAATTGAAGGAAAGTTCCACAGCAAATGTCTGTAAGAATCATAAATTCTTGTTGAAATTTATCAAAAAATTTATGACAAAAACTTTCATCATCTTTCTTATTCATCTTTTGTTTACGCCCTTCTTTTGTTTTAGTAATTCCGTAAAACTTAAGGATCTTCCAAGTGATGATAAATTATTTTTTTTCTCACATTTATAATTTTCGAAAAGTGTTTTATTCGAAATATTCCCATTATACAGAATATTTTTGCATTTCCGTTTTATTTGCTATTTTTATATATTAACAATAAGTCTGTGTTTGTGTGTTTGTTTAGGACTTTTAATATATAATATGGGCTCTAAAAAGTTTCGATAGAACCAGGGGAAGAAGTAACCCCCATACAAACAAATATTGATTACCGATTATCTAAAAAATATAACAGCAAAAATTTTAAATTTTGTTTTCAATCGGTTCTTCAAGGAACTGTTATACTTGACAAAAACAAAGGAAAATATTGATCATCGAATATCTAAAGAAAAACTTTGTCAAAAATTTTGTTCCAATAACTTTTTCAAGAAACCAGTTTTCAAGACAAAACATGGGACGGATGAAATCAGGGAGAGAAGTAGCCCACATGCAAAGCAAATTTTGATCATCTATTATACAAAGAATTATTACCGCGAGAATTTTTGATTTTCGTGCCAACCTGTTCATCAAGGAACACTTTCATAATACAAAATAGCAAGTTGAATATAATCGGGGGAGTGGTAGCTTCCATACAAAGAGAGGAGTCCCCCATACAAAAAAAATGTTGATTATCTATAACAGTGAGAGTTCTCAAATGGTCTCAATCAACAATTTTAGTGAACAAAAATTTAGAACCAATAGGACCAGGGGAGGGATACACCTAAACAAAGGGAATACTCGATTGTCGATACAAGAAAAGTGTTTAAAGTTTGGTTCCAAACAGTTTTACTGAACAAAATGTAGGACGGTTAAGATCAAGAGAGGAGGTAGCTTCAACACATTGCAATTATTAAATAAAATTTTATAATGATTCAGGGCCAGACGTCCATTGCATAAATTTTTTTTAAGATACGTGTAATTTGTTAAATTTCTTTTGAGATCTTGGACTGGGAAAAATTTTTGTGCAGCAAAGCGCAACAGGAATAAAGCCAGTTATTGTTATCAGCTAAACTACTGCCACTTTTGCTTTTGAAATTTTCAACACAATGTTCTCCATTTACCCGAAACAAAGCAAATATTGATTATCGAATATCTAAAAAAAATATACAGGGAGAACTTTTAAAATTTGATCTCAATCACTTTTTCAAAGAATCACAAAGGATCAGGGAAGAAGTAGCGCTTATACGAGAAAATATTTATCATCGAAACTTTAAAAAACTATAGCAGCAAGCATTTTCGAATTTAGTCCCAACCACTTTATCAAGGAACTGTTTTACTAGACAATATGAAGGACGGATAGTATCAGGGGAGAGGTAACATCCATACAAAGAAAATGTTGATATTTGAATATCTAAAGAACCACTACACCGAGAGTTTTCAATTTTGACACAATAGTTCAAGTAAAATTTTACTTTGAGAGAGAGGCTGGAACCATTGGAAGGTTGCTCCCAAAATGACTTTGCGGCAAAGCGCACCAGGTTTAAAGTAGTAGTTTATATTTAAGTGTATATCAATAAAAATTACAGTTTTGAAAAATATCGAACTTGTGTGAAACATTATCCAAAATGTAAGGATTTTAAACATTTTAATATCAATGAGTTGCGGATAAAAACGTAAAAAAATATATTTTATGTGGACACATGGACCATTCGTCAGAATAATCAATTAGCAGTATACAAAAAAATAATTGCTACGTTTTTACTAAAATTGGTTATATTATAACCATATTCCAG
>PYHX02000413.1:71297912-71459241 GCA_004302925.2 Cochliomyia hominivorax | reverse complement strand
TTAAAAAATAGAAAGCGTTATTTTAGGAATTTTGAGGTTGTCTCAGATATCGTTGATATTGATATTGCGTATGTTTAAGATTTATTTAACGAATGATCTCTACTGCTTCATTAGATCCATACTTCTGAAAATAATCTTAAATCGAACAAATATTTTAATTCGTATGAGAGTATGAAGAAAATTTTTGGATAAGTTTGTTTTATGCAACTACAAACCACAAATACTGCGATAGTCACTCTTTCTTTCTTACCTGTTTTTTAACTTTAAAGAAAAATACTTCATCCTTTTGTCCAATATCTTTCAAATTTGAATGTTAGTTTTTATAAGTTATAAGAAAAACATTAGATTTTACAGACAAATCTTAAAAAAGATCCCTTGAAAAACCATGGTTAACAAAAAAAAAAAAAAAACGCCGTATCGAATAATTAAAAGTTAAAATTATTTGAACCCCTAACTCTTTTTTTAAAATGCAAAAAACCGGTTTCAAGTTTGAATTTTTAATACACTAAATACGTATGAGTTATATTAAAATTAGGTACGTCATTTATGTATTACGTATACGCCAAAAACACTTCAGTTTTAATTTTCAAGAAAATGCTATTAAATTAAAGGTACCGACTTGAAAATCCGGTGTGATATTTTGAATATTCGCCGAACAAAGCATTCTTATTTGTTAAAAATTAAAATTCAACTCTTTGAAAGATCCGAGTTTATAAAGATTTATAAAAATAGTCGAAAACCGTACCATGGTTAAATTCAAGATTTATGCAAACAGCAAATCATCACAATGTTTTATTGAACATAAATGCATATCATTGGTAATATCGTCAGGAATATATGTTTTACTATTGATCATTTACTTCACTTATATTTTCATATAAAATCTGAAAAGATGTCTGGAAATTGAACACAAAGTGTTATTTAATGTTGTTTCTATACACTCAAAAAAATAGACATTATAAAATAGTAGATTTGAAAACAAGTTATACATATACATTTGCACAGTATGTTTTTAATTCAAAGATATAAAATTCCACACATAGTTTCATGTAAGTAATTGTGTTAGATATAACCTCAATTGCATTTACCGCACCCATTAAAGGAGCTCAAAATACGAAATGTTGGATATTTGCCAAAATAATGTAAAAAATAACGGTTTAAACCAACTATTTATTTCTATTTATGACTGTAATCGTTTTAACAATACCTTAAGTATTGGGTTTGTACATTTTACATAAGACGGTTAAAAAATTCTTAGAAAGGAGTTCACTTCTCTCTATTCATAATATAAAAATCTAATATAAATTACTAAAATTTACATATTTTATGAATATGTTGCAATAATGTTTGATGGCGGCTGCTTTAAAAGTATGTACTTATATTTGTCAAGATATACAAAAAGGGTTTATTTTTCTACTTTTTAGGAAGTGTTGAGTAATTCATAAGCTTAGTGTGAAATAAAACATCTAATGTACTTGAATACCTTTAGCTTTATTAAGGTTTATTTACACATAGTTGAATATATTACTGATCCTTTTGAAAATAAACCTAAGATTTTATAAATAGAAATAAAAATGGGTCTGTCATAGTTTTATTAAATGCTTGATTGTATTTTGCGTAAGATGCCTTTTCAAAAATCCGAAACATGCAAAATATGAATACAATATAAAAAGATCGCTATCGGTTGTATCGGAATGTGAAAGACATTCAAAATCATAATATTTCAAAATAATGTGCAAAGTCAAAATGATAAACAATAATATATTAAAGCGGAATTGTCATAAACTCTTTATAATTTAAGACACAAACTGTTTGAGTTTGAGAAACAGCAAACCTACACATACTCTAACTAATTTGTTAAAATTCAAGTCATTTTTTATATATATGTAAAACATATATATTTTGCTTGAATTTCCGTAAATATGAAGTTTGCGTTTTCGGAAACTATTATACACACACTGTATTCTTCAAATCTCAGCAACTTTGTCTGTCTGTCTTTCTTCTAAATTAATTAATTTAATTAATTATACACTACTTATATAGTATATATTATAAATGCAACAAAAAACAATTTAGACCCTTAAATTAATCATATAAAACTCCATAAATTATATGAACTCTGTCGTAGGAAATATTAACGTAAGAACTTAAACGGCAAAAAAAGTGTTAAATAAACAGATTTTTATTTAAGTTTAACAGAATTTTTCATCAAATTGAAGAATTTTCTTCAAATAAACTATAAAAGATGTTAAATTGGGTAAGAATTTCCATAAAAAAATTAACGAAAATATGTTATATCAAGAGATATTTCGTAAAAAATGGTAGTAAAACAACTTAAGCTGAATCATCACATAAATATATTCAATTCTACATACAGAAATAAAGTTAATGATTTCATAAAAATTTTTAACAATTTAACTTTTTTTGTCAAATGATTTTATATTTTACAAAGAAAATGTTATATGTTAATAAAATATGAAAAAGAAACTGTAAGCAGAATAAAGAAATCTAAGGGAGGAGAATATTTGATAGAACATTCAAATTAAAGGAATATTTTGCATAAATTCATGAAAATGCAAATGGAAGATCAGCTGATCAACAAAATTATAAGTAACTTTTCATCAGAAATACAAGCCGGTAGGTTCACCGCCTTCCTAATGACATTGCACTATATTTAACTAACTTAGCTTTTACCCCGTGCACTTTGTGCACAAAAAAGTAATTAGGACCAAATTATCGCTGTAGTTGATCTCGAGATATTCGCTTATCAGTATTTGTGCTGAATGGTGGCAAATTCTTTCACTGGTCCCATCCGTCTTTTAAAAATAAGGAAGTCATTGCAACCAAATTTGAATGTTATCGCTGCTACAATTCTTTAGATATTCATTAAACAATATTTGTATGGAGAGTATTACTTCCCCGGGTCTTTCGGATTTTTTCATAAAATATTTTGTACTTAATATTTTATGAAATAATTAATTAAAATAATTTAACGTAATACTTTCCTCAATTTAATTAAAATTTCGTAAAGTTAATTTAAATGTGGTAATTAAATTGAATAATATTCATCAATATTTTTTTTACTTTTGTCGATCTCTATAATACATTATTCAAATTGGATAATATTTTATTATTATTTTCTTTAATTCTACACCTTTTTTCATTGTATTTTCCACCTTGTTTGGTTTGGTGTATATATGTAATGGCATCAAATAAAATCTAAGACTTTTAAGTTATTTTCGTCTGCGTGTTGAAAACATTATCACGTCTAGAATAATTGTCCGAATTCAATTCAGTTGCTCACATTGTTTGCTGTTATCCTTTTTATAGATCGATATCTAACATAACCTCAAACTTCCAAAATTTTTTTCTAAAGTTTCAACAAAAAGTAATCGGATTTAGAGAGAATTTAATCATAATATTTAGCAATATGCCCTATATTGCCACGCCATAAATCATAAATATCGTATAAATAAGAAAAAATATACAAAGTTTCAATAAAACCCAAAATAAGCTGCAATTTTTAGAGATAACTTTTTTAATTTCCCACCTTTATTTATTTTAAATGGCTGGGGCCATTATTTAAACAAGCTCC
Source organism: Cochliomyia hominivorax (assembly GCA_004302925.2). Taxonomy (NCBI): domain Eukaryota; kingdom Metazoa; phylum Arthropoda; class Insecta; order Diptera; family Calliphoridae; genus Cochliomyia; species Cochliomyia hominivorax. Next base: position 71,455,646 of record PYHX02000413.1, on the reverse strand, counting down.
ACATAAGGCCCCTTCAAAAATATATTCTTAAGTTCATAAAAAGTATTCGACACAGTTTTTTTAGTAACTGTATTGAATATATAAGAATAATTTGACAATTTTTTATAATAGCTCCCATATAAAGTCCCTTCCCAGAAAACTTTCTAGAATTATAAGAGTATTAAATATAAAAAAATTCATTTAAAATCATCCCCAAATAATTTTCTAACTTTCTTTAATACACGTAACAAAATTGACGAATACTTGAACATATTTTGACACAGCTCTACTTTAATGCCCATTTCTTAAAGCCTTTAATTAAAAACTATTACTAATTTGATGTATAGCGGTTATAATTGCCTACAGCTTCCATTTAAGGCCCCTTTCCGGAAAGGAATCTTAAGCTTTTAAGACTTAAGAATTTGAACTGGTTTTATAGAAATTTTGTTCAATTACTTGTTTAACTGTCTTAAATGTGACAAATATCGAATTCAAATCGGTTTATAGCTCTACCCAAGTAGGATTTTGGACTTTAAAGATTCTAACGTATGAGCACTTTCTGTTACAAATATGTACCTATACCGTACTTCATTTTAGTTTCTTCAACACACGCAGCTATTTGCAAGTGTAAGTGGTGGAGTGTAACTAATATTTATAATATATTCGTTAAATGAACAATAAAATAAGTAACCGCAGTCACTTCAATATAAAAAGGTGAAAACAGAGTATTATGGTGTTTACAAAATAAACTTATTAACAAAAATGAAGGCTACATAAATATAACATTTGTAATGGATGAACAAATAATGTTAGCAACTGTTGTGGTTAAAATGAGAGTATGTGAAAACTCGGAGCAAAACCATTATTTTCAACTGCTCCCTTTTCTACTCTTCTTTAAAGAGTTAAAAAAATAAAACTCATTTTTGCGAATAAAATTTTAATCTTTATTTTTCAATTATATTTGGTCGGAAACAAAAAGTAATCTTATTTTTCTTTTAGCGAAGAACAAAGCAAGATCTCAATTTTTTTATTCCTCAAAATTTCGAAATGATTGCGAAAAAACAAAAATGTGCATACACAAGCCCAAAAAAATTTCTTGCCGTAGAAAAGTTTTATACTAAATAATGCAACAACAAAAACACACAAAAATTCATATAACAAAAGTAAACACATCTTAATATGTTGGTGCATTTGTATATTCATACAAAGGTTGAGAACACAAATATCCGTTTTTCACTGCTACACACGGCAACAACAATTAGTGTGAATTATTCACTACAAAATCTTTTTTCGGATTTTGGTCCTTTTAGGAAGTTTTTTGATTTTTATGATTTTTTAGGAATTAAACTCTTGCTCAAAGAGCGATTAAAAAAACAAAACACTTTTTCAAAAATTAAAATTAAGCTTTTTAAAAGATCCGATAGTCAGAACCGTACCTTGTGGGAAATGCATTTTTACAATGGAAGTTATAATATATAATTTAATATCGGATTTCGGAATCAAATTTATCAGTACATAAAAACAATGAATTTAAAGCACAGAGTAAATATAAGAACTTTGGGAATACACAGAAAAAATATTCCTCAAAGTTTTTCTATTAATCTAATAATTACTTTTAAAATAATTGTGGATTGTATTATATAATTTTTATATGTCATTGGTATGGTTACTATTTTACAAAACCTGACAAGTCTGTAAAGTAAATAAACAAATAAAAATATTTTAAATATGAAAACGATATTTGATGGCAGACGTTTGATTTAAAAGTTAAATATTTTTTAATTAAATGGAAGCACGTATAAGACTTTAGCATTTATTAAGATTTCTTTCCATGTGCTTCTAAAACTTAACTGGTTTGACAAATATGAACGATGTTATTAAGAGGAATGTCTACTTAGTCGGTAATTTGGCTGCGTTGTTGTCATTGGAGCATAATTGAAACTTTCTGGTCATTTCTATAGAATCAAAATCAGGCATTTGATTTCGCATACGTTAACCTTGCCCAAACACGCATTTTTTCCTCCAAGAATCTTTGTTAGAGGCATCTCTAATTTTAGTTCTGACTGAAAATACTACTTAGTGGGCCGTTTGTTCAATAAATTCGACTGGCATCGTTGTGATAATAAAAAAAATTGGAATAACACAAGCAGATAGTAACATTAAATCATCAAATGAAACATATAAATATTATAAAAGGGTAAATATATCTTGAATATTTGCAATTAGTAGCTCGTTCAATGATATCAATAAGATAAAATTCTTTGTTTCGTATATTTTAAAGGTCTTCTTTTTTGATCCAAAACAAAGAACTTTTGTCAGATAATTTATTTTTCAAAGTTGTGTGTTTGAATTGTGTTAATTATGGTGGTAATTATTTTGAAAATTTTTTAAATACGCGTTATTGTACTAATTTTGAAATCTAATAAATTTAATTAAAACTGCATTCAAATAATTATGAAAGTTAATTAAGACAATTTAAAAAGAATAATTGAACAAATTAAAAAAAATATAATTAATATTATCATTCTCGTGGTGTGAGTAAAATCAAATAAAATATTAATTATTATAAGCAATTTCGTAATTGAAATTGTTTAAAAAAAATTAGTTTGTAAAACAATATGTACATAAACAAACGTATCTTTATTTCCTAATTAACATCTGTGAACTAATATATTAGGCCATGAACAAATTAGTTAATGAGCGTAATTACACGTTAGTGTTCATATACAGTGGTTCATACAGTTGGTATAAATTTTATGGAACTGAACAAAAATATGAACAAATATAATTATTAAATATATTTTCTTCTTTTTAATGTTCTGCATATGTGGAAGTCAAATTTGTGTTTTTTCAATTCTTAGTACTCGGGAAGTAAATATTCCTCTAATGGTAACTTTTTCAGGACAGTTTAGAGTTGCTCTTTTAAGAAGTAAAAAGTTATTTTTTTAAACATTCCAGAGTGTGTCCTAATTGATTTTCTTAATAATTCTGTAATTTTTGAACCATTAGATATGTCTTAATACAGTCAGTACTTAGGTGTTTGTAAGTTGATCTAAAGAAATACAAGTCCCTGTATGGTTAAGAGCGTACTCAGTGTCTCTCCAAAGTTGAATACTTCAGGTTCGTTGATTTTTTAAAATTTCACCAAAAATCCAATTTCTAATTGAGGGAAAGAAATTTTGTCTATAAAGAGTCGTTGTAATTAATAATAGTTTTGGAGGTATTTAAATCGAAATAAAATGTTAACTCATTTTTAGCCCTGTTAACATTATTAAAAAAAATCGATTTGAATACATTGTGCATTTGTAACGAATATTTTGATATTTAACACAGAAAAGAATTTCAAAAAACCTATTAATAAAAAAATAAACTGTATAAGTTTGCTTTTGAGGAATATGATATATTTGAAGCTTATAATATATTAAATTAACATAACCTATATTTAAATAATGAAATTTAAGTGATATTAATAAGTAGAATTGCCCAGTGCGATTTGCTTCACAAAATTTTTTTTCAGTGCTACGTCTTAAAAGAAAGTTCACTAATCACAAAGTGTACTAAAAAAGTAATTGGGACTTAATTTAAAAATTCTTATTTGGTCCAGTAAAAGAGATCCTTGAGAAAATAATTGAGACCAAATATGTATGAAGTAATTATGTTATATTTCTTACATACACAAACAAAATTACAGACGTATATGACATAAAAAAGTTTTTCTTAAATAAAGCATGGCTCTTTATTTTTCTGCTCTTTCTACTTCTTTTTTGAAATGACATATATAGCTTAATATTGTGGCAAAAATTCATTGCAATTTGTCGATTTAAGATTAACGATTTTTGAAAAGTTATTCACTTGAACTTAGAGGTTGACTCAGATACCGGACTATGTTTTTTTATTATACTGAAACGATTTTGCTGGTTTCAAATATAAAGCTTTTAAAAATACAGTAAATACTTAGAGCAAAACTCAGGTTTGTCCATTATTGTGGAAATGAGCGTGCCAACAACAGACAGCGGGACATCGTTAAATCGAAAAAACATATTGAATATACTTAAATCAATATTTAAGTTCTGTTGTGTGTTTAATTTTTGTACATTTATCATTTTATTTAAATTTAGAATGTGAAAAATTATTTCTTTGCCTTATTTTGGACGTATATAAGAATCTTCATTTTATAAACACAGCTGTATCGTTTTTTTTTTCTACATTTATTTACTTTAAATAATTCGTTAGGAAATACTTTTACAATGATGAAAAAATTAGTCCAACAAATTGTAACAATAACGCAAGTATAACAGCAGCTGGCAAAATGTTTCCTTTTCTTGTGTTTTTTGTCAAAATTTAATAAAATATTGTTATTTTTTGTATTTAACGCCAAAAATAATGAAACACAGTTTATAAAGAAAATAGGGAAAAAAGTTACTGCAAAAACTGCTAAGTTTATATAGTTTTCATTTTAAAGAAGAAACTAAAAATTATATTTTATCAAATCTTTGTATAAGTCTTTTGCTAATTAAAAATAAAAACAAATAATATTGCTACATTCTGATATACGGAATCTTCAATACCCTTTTTACCACAATTGCGTTTAAGTAAATACGTTATGTTCCATACATACACACTCATACAGACAATCACAAAGGTATATAATATAAAAGCGTTTTTTTACAACACAGAAACACTTACATAGTCATGTAATTAGTTATATTCTTGAACCGATTTTGATAATTTTTGGAATGATAACAAATTATATGTAACATTATATTATGAAAAATCATATTTTAATTTGTCGATTTTTTGAGGACCAAAGTCGTCCCTTCGCTCTGGCGCCACATAAGATTAATTAAATAATTAATCTTTCTCATATGTTTATATGTATTATTTTATTTTTATTTCTTACATTTTTTGAATTACGTCATTTATTTCATCATCAGTTCCAATAACTACAACCATACCAAAAGAGTTGTCCGGAAGGACAATTTACATACTAATTGCTGTCAGAATGTCATGTTCGATGTATGTGTACGTGTACGTGATCGCACAAAAGGGTATAAAAGGCCAATCAGCACTACGAATCGGGAAAGTTTGATTTTGGCTGACGGATAATGCATAATAAAAACAAAGCAATTGGTTTATCCGCCTTTTGTTTAGTTCAGTCTCCGTGTACGGTTTTGTATCTTCTGTTAATTGTAAAATAAATTGTTGTTTTTCCATTATTTTATTCCCGTGTTATTTAGTAATTTAAAAAGCTGAGAGCGAAATCCTGTCGTTACAATTTTCCAGTTTTAAGATTTTGCTGAATTTAAAAAGGAAACTTTTCAGGACTATAACAAATACTCTGGCCAAATTACATTAAGCTCTGTCAATTATTGTAAATGTAAGCGTATCAAAAACATAGCAAAATCGACAAAGTTAATGTACTTTCTTCAGGAATACGGAGAGTAAAACAGTTCAATATATTTATTTGAATTTTAGACAATGATACAGAAAATATTTAATTTATTTTGTTAACCTTTTAGAAAAATATATTCTGTATATTAAAAATGTTGGACTTAGAAAATAACAATGATAATTGGAAATTTCAGAGTCCACAATTTGATTTCAAGTTTAAAATATTTGCTTTAAGAATTAAGTGATAATATTCAATTTATAATTACAATCATAGTTGCGTATGAGTTATATGCAGTGTTACAGTTGGTGCGACTTAAGTCGCAAATTCCGAATATTTCAAGTTCATGTGACTTTTTTGCAATTTTTCATTGTTGGTTATTATTCAACCACATTTCTATATTAAAGGGAAAACAGAGGAAATTCTCAATTTAAAACATTTCAAAAAGTGTTAATTTTGGCAAATTTGACTTGTGGCGATTTATGTTCCACAAATAGATTTTTAGGCCCGACTTTATTTTCCAAAATCCTATTTTTGTGCGACTTTTCGAAAATTTTCAACGGAAACGCTGGTTATATAAATATTGTATATAAAGTATATGGCAGTTCCTTGATTGTTGAGAAGAAAAATATGTACTGAAAGCCTTCAATGGTGACTGGAAAAAATAATAAGGCGAAAAGCTGGTCTCATTTTTATGAAATTTTTATGACGTGATTGACTGCAATATAAACTAAAAAGAATACAATAATGAACAAAGAAAATTCTATATGGTTGTGTACACTCTATAATAAAACACAGGAACGCTTAATGAGTAATTAGCTTTTTAGCATAAATGTATTTTACTAAACCGATTTTGATAATTTTTGGAATGGTAATGAAGTACACATAACCTAATATAATGTTTACGCATATAATCCTGTATATCTCCCACTACTGCTACGTCCTCTGCCAGACCTGTTGCTTCTAAGATAAACCATTTCTGCCACTCGTCTGCCCTGCTGCGTGGACATTGTCTTTCATTATCTGATATATTCATCTTAACTCCTAAAAAGCTATCAGGACCACTAAAGATCTCACCCTCTACCTGCGCGATTTTTATCTAAAACAAAAAAATAATTTTCTCGGATATAATTCCTTCCCAGTTTAGATGAATGTAATTCATCTACCGCGAACAAAAATCCAACCATACGTCCTTACAAATTAAAATATAAAAAATATAGACTAAGGTAAGATTAAATTTGCTTCAATATTTAATCCTTACAATACATTCATTTCTCAATTCTTCAATATTCATTTTTCGCTACTTCGCTTGTCCATCTTATCCTATGAGTCCATTTTATCGGTAGAAACGCAAGACCGTATAAAAATGTGAAATTTTATTACTTCCATTTGCTTCTAATAACTTAATTCTAATTTTATCCATAAATTTGTATATACAACAAATACATATAAAATGTTAACGTAAAGGGCTCGACATAGTGGCCCTCAGTAGCTCTTAATTTTTTCATTAAATTTAAATTTTATTTATATTAAAATATTTTTAAATTTAAACAAATTCAACAACAAATTCATAGTTTTTAAAAGATTTATTGTAAAAGTTAGAAAATTTAAAGTTTTGGGATCACTGTCAAAGGCTCCACGAAAGTGAGAACATATGAATGGCAACTTTATTAATTGCTTTTTTAACTGTAGTTTTTATTTTAATGGATTTGACACTTGTGTTCAAATTATAATCGTCAGTTGTTACACTGTTGGGGTGTGAATTGATATTGGATTTGCTATTGCATCGTTACCATTAACGACAACAAATTTGTAACAATTGTCCAATTCCATGACGACTTTTCAATTTAATATTTTAAAAGATATAAAAACAAGTGAAGCATATAAGGGTGACACCGACATGAACATTTGTAGTGTAATTCTTGTAAGATTTGTTGGGGTATTATGAGTTTTTGCTGATGTTTGTAACATACAGAAAACATGGTGTTACCCCCAGCTTTAAGCATACCGTTTCATTACAGAATCATTTCCTGAGACTGTCCGCTTGTCTCTCTGCTTGGGTTATATTTCGGGTGCCTCCCATACAAATGTCCTCCCGAATTAGGTTTTAAGCTCATAAAAGCGATATTAACAAAATTAGGCATAAATAAGTCCTACGATATTCTAAAACGATATTTCAAAGTATGCAAGGGTCGGTCCATTGCTTCTCATAGGTCCTATACAAGCCTCCTTCCGAAAATCACTTTGAGGGCATAAATCTTGCTTATATTTTAGTATTTAATTAATAACAGGTTAAATTTAAATAAATATAAGCAAAAACCGATGTTTGGACAAGGGTTGGTCCATAATTTCTTCTAGCTCCCAGAAAAATTAATTTTAATTAGATTCACAATAAAATACTGCACACTTTAGAATAAATTGGAAAATGAAATTATACGAGGGTTGTTTATTAGTCTAAATTTGAACAACTTTTATTACAATACCAACATATATGCGAAATTGATTCTGTGTAGAACTGTATACTTAAAAGTGGGTGTAACACAATGTTGTCTCCATGTAGCAAATATCACCTTAACTGCCTACGGTGCTGTAGGGTATACAAAATTAACTTCATCGTGACTTATGCAGTATAAATATATATACGATGGACAAAGTAACAGAAATCTTTTGTGTATAACAAATAATGTTATTGCTTTTTTTAAATGGTTTTCAACAATTCGCTGGTTCCTGCGGGAAAATTTTCTTTGTTTTATCTAAAAATCAGTAACAACATGGAAACAGATAACAATGGCATATAAACGTGTTCAAACATTTGATTTTCAGATTTAACATGTAAGTATTTACATTCATCTGCACTTTCAGAAATGTAGTTTGTGGCAAAATGTGTCTGCTGAACATTTGGACAACGAACATTTTGATTAGATTTTAAATTACAAAACCAGAAATGCGATGAAAAATGATTGATTAGAAAACTACAATGGTAAAATTTTGTGGATTAAGTGGATGTTACACAATGGAAAAAATGTTTTTATAACAAAAATTTTTATGTTTTTTATACAAATTTTAATGTTTTTATAACAAAAGGAAAAATTTACAAATAATGTGTTTGAAAAACTTTTTTCAAACACATTATTTAGCATTAAAATTCCGTTAGAATTGCTATTTATTATTATTCAAAAAAGACAAATTCCTTATATGTATTTCATGGAAATGACATAAGTACAACACATTTAAAGAATAAAGGACATAATGTTATTTTGACCTTCTTCATTTTTGGAAAAATTTTACAAATTTAACTAGAAATTTCTTTATTTTAACCAACATTTTTCATTTCCATTAAAGTTGAAGAAAGTTACATTACAGAATGAAATCGAAAAATTCTTAACACACGTTTTTCATTTAAAATTTTTAAAAGGTCTGCTATCAAATTGTTGTCATGTCCGTTGCAGAAAATCTCGTTCAGATAGAAGAAATGATCCATATGATGAATGTAAATCGAAAAAAATATAATAATAAAAAACATTTTCAAACCAATTTCCTAACACATCTGGTTAGTTCTGTGCTCGGACTATTTGATACGAAAAGTTAAAGCTAATGAATGGTTTAGGAACATGCAAAGCTCTTAAGGTTCACGACATGAATGCTGCACGTGAGCACAAAATTAAAGTTAAGTTTTCTAAAAAAATATTCTGGCTGCAAATTGGTTGACGAAACTTATGTTCTGACAGATTTTTCGTAACTTTTTGGTCAAAAACTTTATGTTGCTAATGATTTGGGGAATGTTGAAAAAAAAACTTAGGACTACCTGTTCGAGATAAAAATATATATATTTTTTTTTAATTTTAATATTATTTCCAATCAAATAAATACTAAGACTGTATGTTTGGTATTTTCAATTTTATTAACATATATATGTTAGCATTTTTTCGATCTCTCTCCTTATTATACTCGACACAGAGAATTTAGAACAAAATATTACTCCAAATTATGCAAAATTTTATTTAAAATCAATCTTAAACCACGTCCCTTAAAAAATTTCTATATGTCTTGAAGGCTATTTTAATGGTCTTGCTACGCAATGCAGTCTTTAACGGACTTTTCATAAAGTTTGCTTTTTCAGACCAATAATTACTTACGTTATAGTTATGTAATAAAAAATATTTTTGTTAAAAAATCATTTCGAAATACATGGTATACCTAACATTGTTTGTTATCAATTGTGCCACATGAGGTGAAATTATAATAAGAAAAAAGTTCAGAAACTTTAAAATGAAATGATATCACCTCACAAACGTAAACATCCGAAAAAATATTTGTAGTTTTTTAAGTTTATTTCAACTGAAAACAAATTTGGTTGCTGAGTTGGTAAACCATTAATTACTTTTGGCAGACTTTGTTTTACTTTAAATTATAATTTGTGAATTTCAAACGATTAAAATGTGATTGTTGAAAAATGTTTACCTGCGAAATATTCTGTGTTTGAAAATTTTCAATAACATATTATACGAACTTGAATGGTTTATGTATGGGTGTAAGTGATATAAACATAATAATGTATACACACTAGAGATTAGAGATACCGAGATTTTTGAATAACGTCGATCTCAGTGAAAGTGATTTTTAAATCACTGTTCTTTATAACAGTAACTTCTCAACAAGAATATGTATGAATACTTTTTTATTAAAAAAGGTTTCAATGAATGATGACAGAGTACATTGTTATATTTAAATATGGTGGTCTCTATTAGAGTACGCACTATGCACCTTAGGACACGGATAATTTTAATTTCAGATGAATCGTGAGTTTATGCTCAATACCACTTTTAAGTAATTTTTGCTGGCTCAAAATAAAAATAAATAAATTTTATTTTATTTATGTTATTTCATAATTTCAGTCACTGTAGTTATCAGTGATTTACCAACCACAGTGATTAAATCACAGTCGTGAAAATATAGCTCATCTTTAATATATCCTGTATTATTGAGACTTTTCGGTATTCAGTTTCCTTTTTATATATAACATTCAATTTATGATATATATTTTGAATCCACTTGAATTATCGAATAATAAAGATCAAAGTCAGCTTCCCAATTTTGTCCTTTTCCTATAAAATGGTTCTATTGGAAAGTTTGGCAAAATCCTCGTTTTTAATACACGTCCAACCGTGGTCCCAAAACATATTTTTTCTAAAATAATTCTGTAAATTTTAAAATATTGATTAATTTTCAACGAAAGCTTATATATCAATAAACATAATAATTGGATAATGCTAGGACCTTTATTTGGTTCCCACATAAGGCCCATTCTGTTATATAGTATAGACCTTGCAAAAATATAATATAACCATATAAGGCAATTTCCGGGATAAATTTTAGGCATATAAAGCTTTAGGTAGAGGCTAATTCCATTGATTACTATATATGTACTGATTTAGCTCACATTTAAGGTAGCTTCCTGGAAGAGATTTTTAGTCAACAAGACACTTAAATTTGAACTGTTTTTATTGAAATTTGGTATAATTATTTTCTGGGTGGTTGCAACTCCTATTTAATATTAACTTCCGGAATAGAGTTTAAGAATTAAATTCATATACTTAACAAAATGCTTTCAATATATGTAAATAATTCCATGAATATTGCCAATTTCTTTCTAGAGCATTATTTCTTTTTAATGGAATAGTGAATTTTAATCTATGGTTCCGTACCAGTTTTAATAAGGTTACCGTATTGCACTGCAGTTTTTAATGAGACCTTCATAATTTTAAAAGTGAAGGGTATATAAGATTCAGTACAGCTAATACAAAAATCTTACTTGTTTAAAATGTAAAATTATCTATATTTTAAAGTAACTTTTAGATATTCAGCATTAAAAGTATAAACACAAGAGATGTGTTTGATTATGTACCTATTAAATATCCCCAGAATGCTTAACGATTTGTGTTACCATTACATTAATGTAGTATTTTTATTGTTAAAATTAAGGTTTTTATTTTATCCATCATCTAAGAATTAAACTTTAAGATACATGACCATTTATTTAATGGCCTAAAAACAATTTTCCCAGTGACATCTGTTTATCTTTTGTTATTGTAAAAATTTAAATTTATATTTTTGAATCTTGTGTGATTATATAACACTATGGGACACAATTCAATCGTAACTTGAATGGTTTTTGGGCTTAAATCATAACAAGACCAGAGCAAATTTGAATTAAATTCATATGAAATTTAATAATTGTGACTTTAAAACATGTAATAATATATATAACCATTACATAGTCGCGCTTGACCGACATCGTCGACTACATCATCGGTTAAAAATGGTGGTTACGAAAAATTAATAAACGACCCTCGTATTGTTAGATTTTCCGATTTATTTTTAATTGCTCAGTACATTAATGTGACACTAAAATTGTACATTGTTGTGCTTAAAAATTAATTTTTATCAGAGCGGTTCTACAAGCAATTACGATACAAGTAATTAGAATAATTTTTGCTTATATTTATCTTAATTTGATCAATTATTATTATAATACATAGGTTTGCATGGGACCTATGAGAATTAATGAACTGACTCAGGCATATTTTGGAACATCGTTTTAGGATATTTGAAAGACTAACTTGTGCAAAATTTCGTTTTAATCATTTTGCAGTTAGTACTTTTATGACCTTAAAACCCCATTCGGGAAGAACATTTGTATGGGAGCATTTCAATAGACTTTGTCTGTAGGCCAAAATAATAATATGTATTAAATTACTTCTAGATATTTCAAAAATTGCGACCTGTAAACTGTTTACAACCTTTTCATGGACAGCCAGCTGGAAAGCCGAACAGACAGACAGACAGAAAATAAGTGATTCTAAGTCAAACAGTATACTTAAAAGTGTGTGTAACACAATTTTTTTCTGCATGTTACAAACATTAGCACAAACTCATAATACCCCAACCACCTTCGGTAGTATAGGTTGTAATGAAATTCACTTGTAAAGCCTGCGATGTTTTTTAATGTGTCAGCGGGGTTTCGAAATCCCTATCAATCAAGAAAAAATATAATATTTTATATATCATATGATTTGTGAACTTCTATGTAAATTCCACAGGTCGACCAATTACGATTCTGCCCCACGGTTTATTGAAATGCATGATGTTGTCATCTTGACAACATCAAAACAATCTGAATAACAACAATAATGAAAATAATTTACGCTAAACGAAAAAACACTTGGACATATTTTGAATATAATAAATTATAAATGTTTTGACAAGTCATGCGACTCTCTATTAAACGTTGCAGATGCTGTTGTCAAAGTTATAAAACTTTTATTTTGTATTTCATTCCCCTCCCTTAGCTTTTTGGAAAGTAATGTTTGTTCCTTTTTTCTTTGTAAGAAGTTTTGAGAAATTTCAAAAAATATAATTTTCAAAATACCTGAGACAATTTAAAGTTTCGAATTTAAAAAATGCGCATATTTGTAATAATAAAAGTTTAAAGATGTTTTCGCTACTTTTATTTATTTTTCATTATACCCTACAACACCGTAAATGGTTGCGTTAGTTTTAATTTTAGGTAAAAAGTTCGTCTCAGAATCACTTTCAGAGTCGATTTAAAGATCTGTGTCAGTCTGGCATGACTAGCTGTCCATGTTAACCTTGTGAACAAGATGTGGGTCGCAATATCTTGATGAAAGTTGGCAGATGTCATTTTTTGGCCAGGACAATATCTATCGAAATTGGTTATGAAGGTCCACTATTTCACCTAGAAAGCATACAAATATTCTTCTCGGAATGAGATTTTAAGTCCAGGATTTTTACGAAATTTGGCAAAAATAAGTCTAAAATTTTGTGCGAGGATAGTTTCATAATTTCTCATAGGTCCCATATAACCTCTTTAAAAAATATCACTTTTAAGAGCTTAAATCTCACATATATATTGGTATTGTAATAATAATTAATCAAAATAAGATAAATAAAAGTAAATATCTATGCGCAAAATTATACGAGGATCAGTTCAAAATTTCTTGTAGACCCTTACCACATCCCACTAATATAATCCATTGTAAAACGCCCAAATTTAACATAAATCATAATGTCACAATAAAGTACTATATACTTAAAAATAAATCAGAAAATCAAATTGTACGAGAGTCGATCACTAAATATTTTGTAAATGTAACGTATTAGTTAGTATTAGTGACAGTAGAATTTAAGTTTCGAGTTTGGAGTTTGTGGACTTAAGAGGGGTTGGTCACCTCGGGTCATTAATATAAAAAAAACGATCAAGATTTCTTATATCAAAACCAATTTCATAGATTTTAAAGGAGGGGATTCTTCTATCGAAAATCTATAAAAAAAACTCGCGTGGGGAGGCTATCTCTTAAAGCTAAAGAGATATTTAACTCTTTAAGTTTAAAATTTTACTTTTTACCGATCTTGCCGAAGTTTTTATGCTATAGCGAGTCCAAGTTTTGTCTGATTTTTGTCAAATACTTTTTTGTTAAAAACTAATGGAAAGATAATTTAGATATCTTCATAGAATAAAAATTTATAATCATTTAAACTTGAATTTTCATAAAATGTCGATTTTTCTCCGAGTTTTTACCAAAAACTTAAATTTTGAGAGGGGCAGAGTTTCTTAAATTTAACCTTTTTCCACAATACACTAATTAATTTCTCAAATCACAAAACTGCAATTAAAAAAAAAATCATAGAAGCCCGATTTGTTTTGGGAAAACAAAATGATGTTGAAAGTTTCCGACTAAATGTCAAAGAATCTATCTATGTTCAAAATTTTATTAAGATAGATTGAGTAAAAAAATTATTTGAAGATCAAAATTGAATAATTTGCAATTCAACATGTTCAAGATATTTCTCCATTTTATTTTTCGTTTGAAACACTGTGCGATGTGGTGTAGGGTATTTAATCGTCGGGTTTGAACAACTATTACTTTTGAGTTGTTCTTTTGTCAAATTGATTTAACCCAAAATATATATTTTGGTTCACATTATTATGTGCACGCAGAGAAAAAAATATGTTTACGTTAACCGTAAACGAGAAGCAAAATAAAATTGTTTTTAGATATTGTTACGGTAACTAAAAAATTTGTTTATTCGCATTATAATATTGCATTAATTACAATAGTTATTGTTATCACCACTGAAAATATTGTTACTAAAAATACTGTTATTGTTAAAAAATTGTTTATTCGCATTGTGAATTTGCATTATTAAAAATATTTATTGTTATCGAAACTACAATTTTTGTTAACGCCATTAAAAATACTGTAATCATTACTGATAATATTGTTATCGCCACTAAAATTATTGTTAACGCAACTAAAAACATTGTTATTCCAATAAAAAATATTGTTAGCTGAATAAAAATATGTCTTCGGCAAATATGTTAACATTATTTTAAATGTCATATAATTTTATTAATTTTCATTGCCTAATTTCTTATTTATTAATAATTAGAATATCATCTCTTTATTATTTTATATTATTTTTCATGTTAACACAAATTGTGAAAAATTTTAAAAAGAATTTCATATTCAGTTGAACAGTGAACTGAATATAATATATTTCCTAATAACAATAATTTTTTATAATGGATTGTTTAATAACAATAAAATTGTGATCAGTCAAACATGTTAACAAACTTATTGCGACTACAATATTTTGTTTTTGTTCAATAAAAACATTTTTATTACTGTAAAGAAATTTAATCAAAAATCAATAAATTCAACATTTAATATGTTGGTGATAACAAATTTTTGGCGCGTATAAATTATTTTTTGCGACGAACATACATTTCGAAATAACATTTCTCTGCGTGTGGAATTATTATGGTTACATTCGATGAGTATGATCAAATATGATCTAGAACTTATTTTCGTTGATAATACTAACCATGAGAACAATATAAAAACCCCCAATTAATAACCTCTTAAACCTGTTAAAATAAATTTCATTATAGATATTGTTTTCATTTCTTTTATTACAGTTTATTTTACGAAAAAAAAAGTTTAATTGATAGAAAGTTAAAATTTACGTAATGAGACTAAATGGAACACAAATTTCATTTGTTTTTCATTTTCCAATGTATATTTAATATAAGTCGTTGGCATAACACATAAACATCTACGTTCTTTAAAACTTAATAAAATATTAAACGCTAATGACTTCTTTTTAAACAAATCAAATCAGGAATTTAATCTTATCAATTTTCAAAATAAAAATTTTTTATCACACACCCGATGAAGGTACAAAAACTGCCAAGGAATTACTAATTTTTTAGACGTGGTCACATTTGAAGGAAAGTTCCACAGCAAATGTCTGTAAAAAGTCATAAATTCTTGTTAAAATTTATCAAAAAATTTATTACAAAACTTTAATCACCTTTCTTATTCATCTTTTGTTTACGCCCTTCTTTTGTTTTAGTAATTCCGTAAAATTTAAGGATCTTCCAAGTGATTTTTTTCTCACACATATAATTTTCAAATAGTGTTTTATTCGAAATATTCCCATTATACAGAAGATTTGTGCATTTCCGTTTTATTTGCTATTTTTATATATAACAATAAATCTGTGTTTGTGTGTTTGTTTAGGACATATAATATATAATATAGGCTATAAAAAGTTTCGATAGAACCAGAGGAAGAGGTAACCCCCATACAAACAAATATTGATTACCGAATATCTAAAAATATAACAGCAAAATTTTAAAATTTTGTTTCAATCGGTTCTTCAAGGAACTGTTATACTTGACAAAACAAAGAAAATATTAATCATCGAATATCTAAAGAAAAACTTTGTCAAAATTTTCAAATTTTGTCGCAATAACTTTTTTATGAAACCATTTTTCTAGACAAAACATGGGAATTAAGAGGAGAAGTAGCCCCCATACAAAGCAAATTTTGATCATCTATTATACAAAGAATTATTACAGCGAGAAATTTAAATTTTCGTGCCAACCTGTTCATCAACGAACTCTTTCATAATACAAAATAGCAGAATAGAATCAGGGGGAGTGGTAGCCTCCATACAAAGAAAGGTGTCCCCCATACCAAAAAAAGTATTGATTATCGAATATCTAAGGAACTATAACAGCAAGGATCAATTTACTGGCTAACATGTAGGATGGATAGTACCATGGGGCAGATCCCCCCATACAAAGCAAATAATGATTATCAAATATCTAAAGAACTATAACAGTGAGAGTTCTCAAATGGTCTCAATCAACAATTTAAGTGAACAAAATTTAGAACCAATAGGACCAGGGGAGGGATACACCTAAACAAAGGGAATACTGATTGTCGATAACAGAAAAGTTTTTAAAGTTTGGTTCCAAACAGTTTTACTGAACAAAATGTAGGACGGTTAAGATCAAGAGAAGAGATAGCTTCAACACAATGCAATTATTAAATACAAATTTTAGAATGGTCAGGGCCAAATGTCCTTTGCATAAATTTTTTAAGATACGTTGTGATTTTTTAAATTTCTTTTGAAATCTTGGACTGAGGAAAATTTTTGTGCAGCAAAGCGCAACAGATAAAAGCCAGTTATTGTTATCAGCTAAACTACTGCACTTTTGCTTTTGAAATTTTCACACAATGTTCTCCATTTACCCGAAACAAAGCAAATATTGATTATCGAATATCTAAAAAAAATATAACAGGGAGAACTTTTAAAATTTGATCTCAATCACTTTTTCAAAGAATCACAAAGGATCAGGGAAGAAGTAGCGCTTATACGAGAAAAATATTTATCATCGAAACTTTAAAAAACTATAGCAGCAAGCATTTTCGAATTTAGTCCCAACCACTTTATCAAGGAACTGTTTTACTAGACAATATGAAGGACGGATAGTATCAGGGGGAGAGGTAACATCCATACAAAGAAAATGTTGATATTTGAATATCTAAAGAACCACTACACCGAGAGTTTTCAAATTTTGACACAATAGTTCAAGTAAAATTTTACTTTGAGAGAGAGGCTGGAACCATTGGAAGGTTGCTCCCAAAATGACTTTGCGGCAAAGCGCACCAGGTTTAAAGTAGTAGTTTATATTTAAGTGTATATCAATAAAAATTACAGTTTTGAAAAATATCGAACTTGTGTGAAACATTATCCAAAATGTAAGGATTTTAAACATTTTAATATCAATGAGTTGCGGATAAAAACGTAAAAAAATATATTTTATGTGGACACATGGACCATTCGTCAGAATAATCAATTAGCAGTATACAAAAAAATAATTGCTACGTTTTTACTAAAATTGGTTTATATATAACCATATTCCAGGAAGGCCCTTTGTACTGGAAATGAATCAAAATATATGCATCACAACAACAAGTAATGTGGCTAAATTTCATTGAATTTGAATAGTTATTCTAGACTTGAAAATGTTTCCAAATTTAATTCAAATTTTACTGAAATTTGCTACAATTGCATTTTTAAAGTATCTTTAATATATAAATCTTAAAAGGTTTTTAAATATGGGCCAATGTTTTCAATATATTTAACTAATTTTACAGATATTACCTATTATTGGAGGAGGATATTTAAGATTCGACAAAGCCGAATATGGCATTCTTTCCTGTTTTATATATATTTTCTGTCATATCTTTATTCTATGTAACATCCAATAATGTTAATTTTATGACGCTTAAACTTCATAAAGTTTTTACAACTTAAGACACTTTTATTGTGAACAATTATACTAACAAACTAAGAACAGTTTATTTACGCATTCTAAATATGAACAGTAAAAATTCCTTGTAAAAAATGAAATTTTCGCTGAGAAAGTAATGATACACTAAACAAGAAATGACAGTCAATTACGTCTTAATTTAATACTCATTTATAACTGTATAAAAATACTTACACGTAACTGCAAATTTCTTTAAGACCTTGAAACATTCTTTAAATTTTTCTAATTTTCAAATTTCTCTCCAAAGCTGTGAGGATCAACTCTATTTACATCTTCTTACTTTAATCCATATAGATGAAGTTTTCTACCAGAATGTGCGTAAGTTATTCACTTGTAAAAGTTTCACTCATACACTTTTTTAAAGTAATGATTACAACCCACACCTTCACCAATACTTCATGTAGCTATAGGTGAAGGACAAGAGACCAGCCATATAATGCAAATATTTTTGTCAAAATATTTTAATAACTTCCTGCTGGATTTTATTGTGACAGCAAAAAAATATACATAGACATTCGTATTAAATTATTTTGTATAACCTTTTCTTTCATTATTTTAAACCTTTTTTAAACTTAATATTTATACGCTACACCATTGTGGATGGTGGGGGTATTATGCTTTTGTGTAGATGTTTGTAACGGGCAGAGAAAATACTCTTGCCACTACTTTTTAGTAAACTGTTCGACTTAGAGGCACTCGATTTAAGCATGCCCGTCCGTACGGCTGGCTGTCAATGTAAAGTTTGTTCGCAAAGTACAGGTCGCAGTATGGAATATATCTTAATGAAATTTGGTTCATCCTTTGTGTTCGCTCCATTATTTCATACAGGCCCCATAAAAATGTTCCCCCTTGTATGGAGATTTAAGGTCATAAAATTCCTAAATATAAAATTATATTATCCGAATTTTGCGAAAATAAATGTTATTTTTTCTAAAACAATGTGGCAAATTATACGAGAATCGGTTCATTATTTCTCATAGGTCTCATACAACTACCCTTTGAAATATCACTTTGAAACGAAACAATCGCACATATACGTGGGTATTGTAAAATTATTTAGTCACATTAAGATAAATATAAGTCAAAACTATAATTCTTCTAGCTTTCATATAACCTTCCAGAAAAAAATCCTTTAAAAACGCATAAATTTCAAATAAATGTTAATGTAATATTCTATTGCACACATAAAAATAAATAAGAAATTATTATTCGTGGGCCGTTAATAAATTCACATACCAGTCACTTACAACCAACAATGTGGTGTAGGGTATAGTATAGTCGGGCTTAATCTTAATAATTGCTTTATGTTATTTTCAAATTACCAAAAAATTAAGGTTACATATTTTGGATATTTATTGACCGTTGGTTTAACAAACAAATAGGTCCTGTTTTACAAATTCCAACACACATATGTACATCTTAAATATTTTTTGTTTAGAGGAATAACTTACTCCTCTTTATGAAAGGACTCTATAATTTAATTCTTTTTCGTTGAAAAAAATTATCTGTTATTGAAATGAATTCCTGACAAACCTGAAATTTGTTTGCTTTAAAAAAAGTTATAATATAAGCAAATCTGTAAAATGCGTTTTCCTAAGTTTTGCTTTTATACCCTACATAACCAAAGGTGGTCAGAATAAATTTTTCAGTCGATTTAGGCATTTCATTCGTCCGGCAGGCTTTCGATGTAAAGTCTGTTCGAAAAATATTATTATTGGTTATGATTGGTTAATTATTTCATATAGGCCCTGAACAAATTTCCCTCAAAATAGGTTTTATAGTCCATAAAATTTATGAATTTAGAACGATAAATCTCACAAACACGCGTGAATTGTAACAATATTTAGTCAAATCAAAATATATATAAGCTCAAACCGCTGTGCGAGATCCTTTTAAAAGGTATGAATTTCAAAAAAACTTATTGCAATCATAAATATTTATAAGAAAAACTGATTATTCGAGGGCTGTTCATAAATTTTTTCAAAGCTGTCATTTTCAACCAACAATGTGGTGTAGAGTACAGTATACATAGTTGGTCTAGACCGACTATTGCATTTTACTTGTTTCTTGTTTAAAAATAATTAATGGGTATCAGGGATGACATTGAAAATTTCATACTGTAATAAAATGCTTACGAAACATTAAAAAGAACTAAAATATTTCCAAAAGTATATTGTGATAATGTTTTGCATACCATTTGCCCATAATTTCATATGGCTTTATATAGTTCCATTTCATCGAATCACCGCCAAAAGCACAAACCATTTTATATATAAGCATAATATTTAACCCTTAAGAGGACATCAGTGCCTGGCCAGACTTCTTTTTAATTTATTTTAAAATTTTAACATAGATCCAATGAATCTATCTAATTAAAACTTAATAAATTCTTTAATTGGCATGTTTTTTGCTGAAAGACGAAAAATAACAATAATATATTAGGATTTTGAAAAATAAAGTCGCATCTAAATGGTGATTCGCAGAACAAAATGCGAAAGGTTTAATTCACCAAATATTAACATTTTATGAATAGTTTTAAATTATGAATTTGCACTTTTTCCCGTTTAATGTTGAAATCTTGAATATTAACCAACAATTAGGTTTTTCTTAAAATTATCACTATTTCGATGTCCATTATGATTTCACAGAAGTATCGTTTATCATTTATTTTTATGATTCTATCGTTCTTGATTTTTTGTCCATAATTTATATAAAACTTATTGATATGATCTTTTAAAGCTAAATTAATGAAATTTCGTGAAGTTTTATGCCGAAAATCCAAATAATAAAAAGGGGAAATTTGAAAATGTACACAAAAAGTCACAACCAGTTCAAAAAGTCTTAATTTGTGAATAAAGTTGCACCAACGCTAACACTGAATGAAGTGCGCGTAATAATAGACTAACTTCACTTATTTGAAAGTTTTTGTTATTTTTTGGTTTAAAACATAATGGAATTTTCTTAGCATTTTCTGCAGGCATATTTATATGTGGATGACAAACACCAATTGATTATAGATGGATTTCAATAACATTCTTTGCTTAAACAGTTTTCATATATGTACTAGCGATGATTTTAAGAATAAGCACGACCCACCTATCTGATTAAAGAATTGATTTCTTTATAATGATATGAACCGTATTCTCTCCTCATCGATACAGAGGTCTTTTCGTAAAGCTTTACAATTAGTGAAGTTTGTCCATTGTTATTTACATGCCATTTTCTGACATTCAAACAAATCGCTTCTTAATGTTGATATGTGAGGCAATAATATCCAATAATATCCAACCTCTAAGTATACCGTCTGATTCAGAATCACTTTCTGAGTCGATTTAACGATGTCCGTCTGTCTGTCTATCTGTCTGGCTATCCATGTAAACGTTGTGAACAGTCTACAGGTCGCAATTTTTTAAATATGTTGATGAAATTTGTTAAATGTTATTATCTTGGAATGAATTCTATTAAAACTAGCCATGTTCGGAACAAGATTTTAGACACCTCCCATACAAATGTTCTTCTCGTAATGTGGTTATAAAGTCATAGAATTCCTAAATATAAATAATTCGTATAATAATCTAAAACGATGTTCCAAGATATGTGAGAATCAGTCCATTATCTCATAAAAAACCCCTTCCAAATATCACTTTTAAGGGCAAAGTGATAATTGGTCAAATTAAAATAAAAATAAGCAAAAATTTATGTTCAAAATTTTACTAGCGTCGATTCAAATTTCTTGTAGCTCCCATTTTAAAACGCATAATTTTAACATTAGTCTTAGTTTCACAATAATGCACAGCACTTTAAGAATAAATCAGAAAATCAAATTAAACTAGGGCTTGACTGACTATACATTCTTAATTGTTTTCAATGTGAAGTTGTATTAAAACAAAGATAAAATGGTAAAAGCTATATATTTGCCTATATCGAACCTATAATACCATCCAACACATATATATGTGATTGAAGTTTTAATATTGAAATAATCATATACACTAGAACACCCAGGGGTTTGTAGTGTTTGGCAGTTATAAAATTGTACATATTTTTGACTAGAGCTTTTGCGAAAGTATTTAGCTTAACGTGATAGTGACATTTTATTTTAATCTGATAAATAGTTCTTGTAAAATTGACAAATTAAGGCTGACACAGATATCGGTCTATAACTTCTTTGTACCTAGATCGATTTTGCTGGTTGTAATAGCAACTGCTTAAGCCAATATCTGGCTTAAAAAATCTGGCAAATCTGGATGTTTTCCATAGACAGAGCCGGCTAAACCGACTCAGATTTAGCCACGTTCGTGGAAAAATTTTTAAACTTTATGGGGTTTTAGATGTTGCTTTTTGGTTTTGCACATTAAATGACAAGTTAATACGCCACTTGCGGTGGTAGAGGGTATCAAAATCGATTTAATCCAAAGCATTTAAATTGCTATTTATTTTCAAAATATTTGAAAATAATAATAATAATAATAATAATAATAATAATAATAATAATAATAATAATAATAATAATAATAATAATATATTATAATCATAATCATAATAATCATTATGTAATCAAAAAGTATTTAAGCCTTCTTAAAAGGCTTAATTCTTATTGAAATTAACATATGAACTGTTTTTTAACAAATAAATTTTTTTCTTATAATTTTTAGTCGCTTTAATTTTGTAATAAAAACCGATTAATTGAATTGAAACCAAAACCGGTTTATTTTAAATTGCAACTTTTGGAAGAAATCGAAAACTTGTGTGTATACAATTTCAACATTATCTAAACGAATTCGTTTTCATTACTAAGGATACATATATATGTTATTACTAAAATTCCACCACATATTTGAATAAAATATGTAAATGTTTGTATGTTATTTACCAATTTTAATTCCAACACCTCTTTTACACTTAGAAACCTTTTATTTATTTGACCCTCTCTTTATATAATAAACACTTCTTTATTTACTTTTGAAATACGAACAACAAGTTAATCTGTATATAAGTAAATGTGAATGAATAAATCTACATATATGTATAAAGTATTAAAATTTATTTTTTTTATTCTACTAATGTATATAATGTAAACTCAAGAAAAACCATGGTGAAAATCATAAAAGGAAAACTGAAATTGGTATTACCTGGTTACAGAATTAAATCAAATTTTTTTCAGAATCAGATGTGAAATTCAAGTGAGAAAATTTATTGTAAATAATTATCAGCAAATAATGTATTACATAACACTTCAAGAATTGTGGACTTATGTAGATTCTTAAATAAATAAGTAAGAATACTACATTCGGCAGTGCCGAATATTAAATAACCTCCACTGAAAATTAGGGTCTTTATAAAGCAAAATTTTTAAATTAACAATATTTATTAAAGACTGTTGAACAAGTAAGAAGTTATACTCGGTCTCCGTTTTTTTCTATGGGTGTTACATGGGAGCTTGATGAAATTATGGACCGACCCTCGTGAAATTTGCACATTGATTTTTGCTTGATTTGACTAATTTCTGTTACAATACCAACGTATTTGTGAGATTTGAGAATATAAAGTGATGTTTGGGACCTTTGAATAATAATGGGCAAAATAATGGCACATGCCGAATTTTGTTAAGTTATCTTTAAAACTGTGGTTCTGCGTTATGTTCACAAAGTTTTCATGGGCAGACAACCATCGAGGCAGACGAATGAACGACATCCTTATATCGACTCAGAAAGTGATTCTAAGTCGAACTGTATACTTAAAAATGGTGGTAGTAATATTCTTTTTGTACGTTACAAACTTAAGCACAAACGCAGTATACCCCAACTACCTATGGTGGAGTGGGGTAAAAAAATATTGTCTTGAAATGGACCAATTCCAATTTATTTAAATGTTTTGCAAGCTTAAATACGTTTTTCGGAAAGGGTAGCTATATCAAAATATGGACCAATATTTTTCAAATTATAAACAATATAATTTGTTCTTATTTAAAATTTATAAGGTAAGGAAAGGAGCGTTATAAAGGAGATATAGCAAAATATGGACCGATACGTATATTCAAGACTATTAGAAAATTAACTGTTCCAAATTTTAGTGGAAATAATATTCCGGAAAGGGGCCTTATGTGGGAGCAACGTCAAATATTAACCCCAGCACAATCTAGTTTCTTTTGAATGTATGTGGCGAATTTCAGTAAATTTTCTAAAAAATTGCGACATACATCAGACACAGATTTTGGGGTGTATCAGAATTTCGTATATTTCCGCCTATAATTCTTTTTCTATTGATCCGATCTTAATAATTTGATTCACGATGATAAAAATATTTAACTGTTTGTTATAGTTAAATTTTCGTTTAAATACTTTTCGTTGAAAATATTTGAAAAGTTCTTTTTCAAAATTTTGAGATTATCTCAGATATCGGTCTATAATTTTTTTCCAGATAAACCGATAAAGCTAGTTTTTAATAGGATACTGCTTAGGACAATAAGAAATTATGTAGAAAAATTTCATTGTATTCGGATAATTATTCTTGGCGTTAGAATGTTTCCAACAAACGTACAGATAGACAGATAGGCAGACAAACGTATAGACAGACGGACATTGCCAAATCGACACAGATTTTGATTTGATGCAAGAACATATATATGTTATTTTGGGTCAGAGATGATTCTTTCTTGGCGTTACATATGAAATGACAAAGTTAATATACTCTCATCACTACTTGTGGTGGTGGAGGATATAAAAGTTATTTCTTTACACTTACAAATAATTTATATTTATACAGCAAAGAATTCATTTATATACACAGCTTTTATATGGATTTGACTGAAAATAAAGTTCAAAATTAAATTCAAATCAATCACTATTTGTGTATTAGTGACGTATTTGCGTTTTATATCATGATTAATTTACGCTGCTGTATTAGATTCCAAGTAAAAAAATTACATAACAAAGGCAAAATCTAAAATTCCATTATTTGAATTCATAAGTTGTAGCAACAAAGCGATCAACAAATGAATGAAACGATATAGAAGTAATAGTATCATAAATAATTTAAAAAAAGGGATAATCAACTTCAGTATTAAGGAACTTCTAAGAGTTATTAAATTAAGATACAAGGTATTTTTATATCATCAAGGTTTATGAAGATTATTATTCCATGTTTAGGGCCAAAAAACACGGAATCTGCCTATTGCTACAGGTTTTAATTAAAACTTTTAAACTTAATATTTTTTATTTTTTTATTAAGTTCCCATTTAAAATATAACATTGTTTATCTGATTAAAATGAGTGATCAGAAAAATGTTCGTACTAAAATTTCAACAAAATCCAATTTGGTCTTACAAATAGTTGACCAAGCATTCATAAATCTGCCTTTAAACTCTTTCTTTATCAAACGATACCGGGAGAACTTATCCGTTGATAGAAAATCTGGTTCAGGTAGAAACATCATGTTAACCATGATGTTTCTAAAGTTAAAAAAGAGAGAGATAATATGTGTTAAGAAACATACAAAGTTCCTAACACTAACACTGCTTAAAATTAAAGGCCAAAAACAGAGCAGGACTCAAAATTAGACAAAACTTTCCAATTAGATCTTGGTATGGAAAGCGATTTAATGTTGCGACAAAAGAAGATAATCATTTGTTACAAAGGTCTCTTCAAGCAAATTGTCAAAAAGACCTATAAATACGTTAATTGAAGGGTTCAAAATTTCATCACCAGTGTAACTTAATTTTTTTTATTTTGTAAATTGTAAAAATAATTTCAATCAAAATAAAAAACTAAAATTGTAAATTAAGTTGCTTCGTTTTTATAAATACATGTACGTTAAGAATTTTTCGATCTCACATCAGTTTAAAATTTTGTGGAGGGATGAAAACAAATTTGTTCCTAGATGCCGAATACCAACGGTAAAACTTGTGAGTGGAATGGAAAGTTGGAAATGTATTCCAAAGATGCTAATTTTCGCTCCAAATAAATTTCATTTAATATTTGTTTGGTTATCGATGTTGTGAAATAGATAAATCATGGCCAAAAATATACTATTTAATTTGAAATTATTATTGTATATTCTATAGACCTGTTTTAGTCATTGGTCCATTGTAGTAAAATACCCTGATAAGTATGTAATATTATTTCAATTAAAACTTCAAATACATATTTTAATAATGTTTGATCCTTTAAGTGGATATCAAATACAACTTCAGTGAGGAAATATAATACGAAATTACAATTTACCTAATTGTTCAACTAAAGTTTATATTCTAATATTAGACACTTACACGTCAGAGATAATACTAGCAAAGGCCGTGATGGAATAAAAAATGTACATAAACACATACAGTACTTGAGTTATGATGGAAAATTAATGAAGCTAAATAATAGACCAATTTAAGTACCACTACATACACTCTTAGGGAGGGTAATTCAGTTTAAACTACATAAAATGTATAAGGGAATATTTTTTGTCCTAAAAAATATTATTTTGTATCTGTATGTAAAACTTCATACCTATTGATGAATATATTGATTTTGTGTTGTCTTGTGTTTAATTTATGGTGAAATCAAAAAATAAAACAAAACATTTTTTCATCAAAAATTATTGAAAGTTTATTGATGCATTAAATGTATTTACAAAATGTATTTACACCCATTTCATTTTCCGGCAGGCTGTCCATGTAAACATTGTTAACAGTCTACAGGTCACAATTTTGGAGATATCTCGATGAAATGTTGTACATATTATTACTTTTTCCAATATTTCAGGTACCTTCCATACAAATGTTCCTCTTAAAATGCGGTTTTAGTTCACAAACGAAATTTGGCACAAGTGAATTTAGTAATTTTCTAAAACAATTTGTCATATAAAATCCTTAAAAATGTCACTTTTAAAGGTAAAAATCTCACATATACGTTTGTACTGTAACAAGTAAAATTAAGATAAATATAAGCAAAAATTGATGTGCAAAATTATACAAGGGTTGGTTTATAATTTCTTATAATCCCCCAGAAAAATTTAATTTTAAATCAAGTTATACGAGTATGGTTCATTAATTTTGTAACTACTACAATGTGAAGTAGGTTATGAGACAGTCGGACTCAATCGACTTTATATTCTTACATGCTTTTACTTCTTTTATAAATTTAAAAATTTTTATTATAAAAAATTTTATACACCGAATCAAAATACAATAGAAAGAATGAAGAAGTACAATACTCTATCAGATTGTATTTAGCAGTAATTAAATGAGAATATTTGATTGTGTTAGTAACATTACTAAATATAAACAAGTTATAATTTGAGACGAACAATAGATTTTAATATGAATTCAATATATTAATATTGCACCCTTGATTTGATTTATTAATCTTGAGTTGAAGTCTTGTGAAGAAGTTCCTTAATTTAATACAATTTTTGTTTCTGTATGACATTTATTATCAGAAATAAAGGCGCAACCTTTTCGCGTTGTAATTTTTGTGCACTGGTTTCAGATATATATGTTGGATAAGAAAGTTGTTGAAAAATGGCGACGTTATACACAAAAATAAAAAGGGCTGTATTTGGGCGTGGCAAACAAAAATTATTTTCGAATTTCTGAAAAGAGTATCAACTATTATTTCATTTTAGAAGGTTACTACACAATTTATTTTCGTCCGATTCTAAGGTAAATTGTTTAGAATTGATTTTTTAAGTAGTATCAGATCCTGTTAGAATGTCCTTAACTGTTCTAGTAACGTGGAACGAACCTTTTTGAAACGCGAAAATCTCAGATGATAGAAGTCTTTATACTATACTTTCATAAAAAATAATATTTTCTGTGCAGTTATCAGCACAATTCAGATTATCAGTTTATATAGCAGAACTAATAATAAGTAGATGTTTTTCCGTTGTGGATTATCTCAAAAATATGTTCTGACATTGATTATGCTATTTTTAAGAGGACCAATTTACTTTTAATTTTGTTTCATTTTTTAGTCATGTTAAAGTCTTTAGGTTTTTTCTTTTGCATTATTTGAATAAACTCTATGAACTCTGTGTCTCCTCAAGTTCCTCATTGGGTTTTAGTTCGACTGAAAGTTGGCCATTCCAACAGAGGAATGCTGTGCTCGTTAAACCATGACTTAGAGTGCGTTGTAACATGTATCGCAGCATTATCTTGCTGGGATATGCATATATTTGTTTGTTTTTCATCCATAACCAAGAGAAAAGTATCTTTCAACATTTTGCTATAAATTGTGCCATTTGCTATAATAATGCTGCCCATGTTTGAGATCCAAAGTCGTTTAATCTGAAATCGTTATTGGTAACATTAGCGGGAGTAAGGACCATCAAATTATATTATTTTGTCAGAAAAAATACCTTTTTCTACTCCTCTGAGAATTTCATACTGTTGAAACGTTTAGTTATACGGCCAATTCCAACAACAGCAACACATTTTGGTACAAGTATTTGAGAAAGTTAAAAGGAAAATAATTGTACGAAATTTCAATGGTCAACTGGTTCAGTGCCAAATATAGACCAATATTCATAAATAAAAGAAAGAAAAAGAAAGTGATTATTATCGAAATTTTGAAGTTGTCTCACATATCGGCCTATAACTTTTTTATGCACCTATTTAGCTAGTAACTGGAAACTGCTTAGAACAACAAATAATGTAACCAATTTTCATTGGATTCGGAGATTATTCTAGATTATTCTTCGTATTACTTAAATGGTCATTCTATATGGATAGTTTGAATCTTAAATTAAAGCATTAAAACGCCACTTTGATTAGGTGCCAAAATAAATATAGTATGATCCTTATTAGGAGTAACTCTCAAAATATTACTTTCCCATTTTGAGTTTTTCACCACTTGTGGCAGCAAAGAGTATAATATGTATACAAGGGATGAGGATAGTTAGCTTTGGCATAGAAAATGTTATTTTTATGTACTTGATCAAGTTTTAACTTATCTATTTTCAACTAAATTATAAAAGGTACACTTTTTTACTGTCAAATATTTATGTAATTCAACGACAGATATATTTCTCCATCTGTACAGCATTGTTCATGCGTATTTCTTTTTCGATTTTGTATTTATTCTGTGAATAATTTTCATTGAAAAAGACGTTGGCAACAATTTAATACTTTTCATTGAAACAGAAAATATAAGCAAGAAATCAGAACAAGGCAGTATGGAATTTATTTATATTATATATGCGTAAGCGATCCATTCCTAAAAAAATTAAAAATTATTTACTAATTTGGGCACTAAAATAATTTTAAGGTCATCGTTTCAGTGATAAATATGTCTCGCAATACCAGTTTTTTATATAAAATATTCTTTAAAGGAGGAATTTTAATTGTTTTCTTCGTTTTTTTTTTTTTTTTTAATTTTTACTTATTGTGTTTAAATAAGTGTAAAATTCAGAATATGAAAAAAAATTATATTAAAAAATTATTGAAAATTTATTGAAGCATTAATAATTTCAACACAAAAATCCGCCATTTACATTTTTGTCAATATTAAAATTATAAAAGGCACCAGACTTAAAGATGGTCTCAGAATACTCTACATCAAAATGGATACTTTTAGTATGAGACATATATTTAATACATACTTACGATTATTTTAATGATTATTGATTTCTTTTGAAGGTAAAAAATATTATTTAATTTGCTAAGAAATTACAAAAGACAAGAACAGAAAATTATACTGATTTATTTCATTTGGTAAGTGAGTACAATTTTTGAACGGATTTTTCTTAATATGTGTTTAATATTGTTTTAATATTTAGAATTATATAGTTTCCATCCAGCTAAAAATTTAATACAGTAGTGGATAATGAAAAATAAACATTTTATTTTCTAAAAAAAATTAAAATAAAATAATTCCTAAAGAAAAAACGGAAAGAGAAACAAGAGTTTCAATGAATACTTAAATGAAATGTCCAAATAATGTAAATGACAATGACACAATTCAAAGTGACAAAACCATTTCTACGGACATAATCATAAATACAACCACTGAAATAGTTTTTTTTTTCAATAACATAATATTCTTTTTTATATAAATATAAAGAATTTTTATTACAATCGTTTCAACACAAAAACACAACATAAACAAGTTGTTGTAAATGACAAATAATACAAAAAATGACAAAAACAAAAGCTTTTGGATCCAGTACAAAAATTGGAAAGTTTTGTTTATGAAAATTTCATAGCAAGTTGGTTTGAACAGTAATCCCAATGAGAACTTGTAAATGGTATTTTTATTATTTTAGAAAAACTTTTTACTTACTCTTTCGAAGGTTATGAAAAATAGTTTTACTATAAAAGAAGAAAAACTTGGAAGACATGACAGAAAGCAGCAGGAATAATTAAGATTGAAAAAATTTCGAACACTATTGTACAGCACTGTGTAGAAACTGTTTATATATGTTAAAATAGATTAAAAGGTGATATATAAGTTTGGTAAACAAAATCTGCAATATTTGGAATGTGTATTACTTTTGTACAAAATTAACATAATTTGCCATAGTTTGCAAACATTTGAAACACAAAAGATCTTCAACATTACTAAATACATTTAACATTTGATTTCGACACTTATTCTCATATCTATAACAAAAATTTTAAATGCAGCATTTATGTTTCTTATTTGAAAGAAAAACAGCCTTAATAGATCATTAATAGATTTTTAATCGCTAGTGATGAAACTTTGAACCCTTTTAGAAATTCTTTCTAAATCTAACTCATTTTTAACACATTTTTGTACTCACCCTTTTAACAACAGCTAAATATTTCTCCACTAATCTTAGCTCTGGACAGTTTGGAGGATTTGCCGCACTTGATACAAGTACCACATTATTGTTCTTTAATCATTCATGCGCTTGCTTATCATATTTGTAAGCATTCCTTGATATACATTTTGGTATTTATAGAGGCGTTGTAAAAAATGATGGACTTCTTTTACCATAAATGCGTATTGATTGCTAAACCAAGAACTTTTTGGCATATTTTGACGGCTTTTGGGTTCAAAGCTTTTCTTCAACATTCCTTCGTGCATCAGCATCATAAAATTTTTGACAAGAAAATTCTAAAAAAATTTACAGAATATCATTTCATCATCCATCATGCAGAAAACATTATTTAACGCCCTTTCGTGCTCTGTTTTTGGCTTCTAAATTTTTAAATGTGTTCATGTCAGCAACTTCATTAGCTTTGTATGTTTTTAGGCCAACATAAGCTTTCATTTTGTGTGCCAAATAGTTCGAGCACTGAGCTAACCTGGCTGCTTTCCAACCGGATGCGTTTGAGCTCTTTTGAAAATGCTTCCTATTTTATTTGCTTTAAAACATCTTGTGGACCACTCCCATAACCTGAAAAAGTTCATCGGGACCTTGGAAATGCTTGGCGACTTTTTGTAGGATCAAATTGAGTTTTGTTTAAAATATTTAATAATTTTAGTTATCACTTTTTTCTGGCCACTAATTTCAATCAGATTAACAATATATTCATTCATGTGTTTGACATTAAACATAATAACAAAAGTAACTTGGTTTAAAAAATATAAAAATGTTTATAAAAATATACAAAATAAAATAGTTCTTGGATAAAAGTTGAAATGAAAAATGTGTGTTAAGAATTTTTCAATCTCACCCCATACATGACAATTTTTAAAGAAATCAAATGTTTTATATATGGATAATTGAGATGAGCGATACCTTGACTTTCGAATAACGTCATTCCCAGTGAAAGTGATTTTTAAATCGCCGTTTTTAAAACGGTGATAGTGATCGCAGTATTTCACAAAAAATGAATGTTTTTTTATTATTTTTATTAAAAAATTAAAAATCACGGAAAATAGAGGACATTATTTCTTTGAATATGGAAGTCTCTATAGAGTTCACACTATGCATCGTAGGAAATGAATAATTTTAATTATAGATCAATCATAAATTTATGCTCAGCGCCACCTTAAGTAATTTCTCTGCCTCAAAATAAAACAAATACATTTAAGTATGCTACAAAAGAGTAAAGCACGGCATTATTAGTAACTCCTATTCATAATTTCAGTCAGTGTAGTTACCAGTGATTTACCAATCACAGTCGTGAAAATATCGTTGATCTCTAATGGATACAATTTGAGTTACTGGTTACATATATTTAGGTTCCTGTGTTTACTACGCGAATTATAAATTGAAAAATATATATAAAAATTAATTCTCAACTCCTTTATTATCAATAACAGGAGTGAGTCCAATTTATCGTGTTATATTTCAGAGCAATAAGATATGGTAGAATTATTAATAATATTTCACATATTTTTAACTGCAGAACAAAAACTATTTATATTTTTATGACAATGTCTCTTTAGACATCATTGATATTTATTGTTTCTGAGACATTATGTCTTTTAAAAGAAGGATCCTTCATATTTATTATAACTTAGGATATCAAAGTGAATGATGACCGCTTTTAAACCCTGGCATCAGTTCAGATTGTAGCAATGTATACACCATATTATATTGTGCGTTGATTTTCTATACACTCTAAAAATATTAAATCATAAAATAGTATTTTTCTATGTATTTTGCTGCGCAATTCGCCAAATGTTATTTTTGTTCTTCCGTACAATTTTCATTCATTTTTAATTTGACAAGTATAGTTCACCTTGTATTTCAACATTCACTTTCAATATATGTTTTGAAATATTAAAACTATCGATAATAAACTTCATGACTATCAAGTAATTGGAAAACTGGCGGAAGGTTATTAGTAGAACATCTGTTGGATACAATAAAATTGAATGCATTCTTTTAATAATATATACACTTAATTTAAATAATTCGCTTTATAAGATTTGTATGATTTATATGAATATTGGATGAGGGAGACTAAATAAAACATTTCGTAATTGAAGAGTTTTTATACATACACAGGAAAAAAATGCTCCAATTACAGATTTTGTATGAAATGCAGAAATAATTATTTGAAACAATTATTTAATTTACTGAAATTGCACCCTTTTGTGTATTCAATAATGAAAATTTTATAATTTTAATCAAATAATTTTTTGGAAATATTAGAAAATAATTCTATAGATCAATTTATTAATTAAAAGAATAATGAAAGTAATAAAAAATCTCATTAATTAATTTTTAATTGAAAATTTTTGGGTTTCTATATTTTTTTCTGTGTATATTTTTCTTCAAGGAATTAGTAGTTAGTAACTGCTACCTATTATACATGTGATTTATGTCTGGACAGATAGTCATTTTCTATATTCAAAGATTATAACTAATATGATATCAAATACAAATATCTAATCACAAACTATTAAATTTTTCTCTATGAATATGAATAAACGTTCATAGTAAAAATGAATTTTGATTATGCAAAAATATGCAGAGTGATACAATATATTAGCATGTCAAATATATTAGGTTTTTAATTGGTTCAAAGGACCATAAGCATTTTGGGTGAAAAAGTGGAAACATAAGCATTTTGGGTAAAAAAGTGGACAAATTTCATGAGAAGTAAAACTGTCTTTTTGACCAAATCATATATCGAAACTGAAGGGTTAATAATAAATTTATAATTTAATTGAAAAAATGGTCATATTAATGTATTGATTTCAAGACTACATGAACAACACAATCCCTTTTCATCAGGTTGAATTTTATAATAAAATTAAACTCTGATCTTAATTTCAAACACAATTTTCATCCGTATAAAGTAGTAACTGAAATAAGGACACAAAGTGTACCTCTATACAATTAAAATTGTAAAACAATATAAAAGACCAAACAATTATAGACTAATTTTATACAATATTACAGATTAGATTAAGTCAAGAATTAATCAAAATGATTGACTACATAATTTAATTGACTTTAAGTTTAAGAAAATATTCCGCTTATAATTCCAAAACCGAAGTATAAAAAAATATAATGAACACTGCAGGAAAATTTATGACAACGACAATTTAAATATGTGTATAAAAATTTCCGAACTTAATAAGATTAAAAAAACGAACTATCAACGTCAAAATATTTAAAAGATCTCATCAACAGCATTAATCTTTTGCCGCAACACTACTAATTATTATGCATATTGCGACTTTCATTTATATATGATTTGGTATCGCCCAAGCATATTTGTATTGAACCTAAATATAGTTTGGTAAAACTGCAAAAAGTTGTTTCAATGCTTTAGTATAAATAGCAACGATTTTATAAAATCACTTTACTTTATATGAATGTAGTTGTTTGGATGAGTTGTGTAGTGTTCTGCGCTTGGCTATTGAACATATAAATATTGCAACTTAAGTTAAACTCGTAACATCAAACATATGCTTTGAGTCTGTTGCATGTTGGTAGTTTCATGTGTATTTACTCGGTAATCGCGAATATCATCAAACATAATCAATACACATGTTTGATGTTGGAGATAAAATATATATATAATATGAAATATACTTGAATAATAACCAAAAATATTTTTTCTTTAATTTAACACTATTTTGATTTACTTTATGTAAGAGTTACATCAATTTTTTGATTCTATCGCTCTGAATTTTAATAATTTCATCCAAAATTGATATAAACTTTTTTGGTGTACTTAGTTAAACCATATGACTAAATTTTCTTTAAATTCTTTGCGAAAAATGTAAATTACAAAGAAGGGGACAAAAAGTGTACCCTTATAAAATAATATACATTGAACACTTTTTGAATACTTCTGAATTTTGAAATTGTTTCGTTTCCGGTTTAATTCAAACAAATGCTTAATTAATACTTGACAATTTATATATTTATACGAAAATTTGATATATTTTAAGTTTTCTATTTTCATCATTTATTTCGTAGAAGTAATGTTTATTAATTTTCATTAATTTATCTATCTATTATACCGTTTTATAAAATTTCACAACATTGTATTTACAAATAAAACAAAACCTATTTTACATAAATTGTTGCTACCTACTATACTTGTGATTTATGATTATATAAGTAGAATCTATACAAATAAAATTAATAACTCAAACATATATGAAACCAAGTTTCAGAGACTTTCAAAATAATATGAAACGTAAATATGGGTATCAAAAATAGGGAATGCCGTACAGTAATTTCATATGTTTAAAGTATCTAAAACATAAATTATAAGTTATACTAAGCATTTACATGCGAAGTCATCTATTTAAATTATTAAAATTAACATTATCATTATACCCTACACCACACAGGTGGTAGGGGTATAATGCGTTTGTGCTTAAGTTTGTATTATACAGAAAAATTATTGCTACCACCACTTTTAATTATAATATCCGACTCAGAATCACTTTCAGAGTCAATTTAACGATGTCCGACCGTCTGGCTGGTTATCCATGTAAATTTTGTGAACAAAATGCAGGTCGCAGTTTTTGGAATACCTCGATGAAACTTGGCAATTGTCATTATATAAGCACAAGGACGATGCTTATTGAAATTGGTTTTATGGTCATAAAAGTCCTGATTGATGAAGACATTTACTCTAACTCTTATTGCTTTTCTTCATCAGAAAAGACTATTAGTATAAGAGAAAAGTCGAAATATTTCACTTACTTTGATACAGGGAATCGATCCATCTTAATCGTATGTCTTTTTCCTATATTTGGATCTTCAATATCAGAAAACTATTTTTTTTAATAATATGGTTCTGGTATAGTAACATGCATGAAATCAGTATGCAATATTTTGTGTCATAGTGATATGCTTGTTATTTAATAATCCTGTAAATTTGTTTGCTATAAAATTATCCTATAAAGGTTTACTATTTTTTAATGTAAAATCTAACATATATGTATAATGCTTATATACCAAAAAATTTATAAATACTTTAATCATCCATATGATTAGCTCTCAGAGACAAAAGCTGACAAATATTGATATATTGTGTCATTATTAATGTCAACTTTTCAATTGATGTAAACTTTCTATTTTATAACTCTTTTATCTTTCTCCGTTGGTAGAATATATATTACAATTTATAATCTTGTATTTCATATAGAACATTAACTATTAATATATAAAATAAATAAATTGTGAGTGAGTAAATTTTGAAACGTCCATCTGAATATTTACCCACCTATGAAAATCAATGCAAGAAGTCATGAAATTTTCCCATGTTTTGGAAATGTTTTTTAATATTACTAAACGAATCCTAGTTTATGTTGAACTTTCAGCCATACTTTTTGTTATGCACTTCATACTATAAACGTTGATATTACGTTTGTTATCATTGCACATTATTTATACCCTACACCACCACAGGTGGTTGGAGTATAATGCGTTAGTGCTTAAGTTTGTAACGCACAGAAAGAATGTTGTTACCACCACTTTTAATTATACTGTTAAACTCAGAATGCGTCCGTCTCAGCGTTACCGTTGAGATTTTTTGAAAAGTCGCATAAAAGAGGGATTTTGAAAAATAAAGTCCCACCTAAAAGGTGATTTGTGGAACAAAAGTCGCAACGGTTTTAATTAAGTAAAATATAACTTTTTTGAATAGTTTTTAATTATGAATTTGCTTTGTTTGCCTTTAATCTTGAACATTGACCAAAGTTAACACTTTTTCCATTTACATCATTATTTCGAAAAAAAACGCCGTTAATCAATTTTATGCTTCTATCGTTCTTAATTTTAATTTTTCTATCCATAATTTATATAAAATTTATTGATATGTTCTTAGTTAAGCTAAATTACTAAAATGTCAAGAAGTGGCGAAAATGTGAATATTAAAAAAGGGGCCAAAAAGGGGACATTTGAATAAGTACACAAAAAGTCAAATGTAGTTGGAAAATTCGAAATTTGTGACTAAAGTCGCACCAACTGTAATACTGGTCCATCTTGCCGGCTGGCTGTCCAGATCTTGATGAAACTTGCTAAGTGTTATTATTTTGGTCTGAGGACGATGCCTATTAAAACTAGTTATCATAGGTCCATTAATACTAATAAATCCTATAAAACCCCATTAAAATAATATAAGTCAAATTCTATGTACAAACTTTTATCATTTTAAAGCAAATTAGGAAATATAATTATAAGACTGTCGATCATTTATTTTTGATAAGTTCCATACATAACCAAAAATGTGGTGTTGAGTATTAGAAATGTGTAATTATTTTTTATGGTACTTTAGAATTTTTATGCAAATTAACATATTTATATTTTTCTATGCATACAAGAACATTTAAGAATTGATTTTAATGTACCAAAAATCAGCATTTTACGTTGACAATAATATTTTAAATCTTTAATATATTTTATAGATATTAAAACTGAATTGAAATCTAAAGTGAGAACATACAAAATGGATTGAAATTTTATTCGTTTCATAAATTTGTTTTCTCCGGGGTTAATAAAAATATGTACAGGAATAAAAATTAGAGATGCTTACTTAATACTGTATGAAGTGTAAAAAGTTCAATAATTTTTAGTGATTAGAAAATAACGAAAAAAGTTCAAGTTCCACAATTTAGTAATATAAGATAAAATGGGTTTTATATAGAAAATTATAGAGATGTTATTTATCAATATATCCATCATGACAAGGGCTGATGAATAAGGTATTCACTAGTTAATATATTAAATAAACTTTGTAAAATATTCTTTATTTGCAGCTTAGTTTTAATATAGTTAAATTAAGAATATGGTCAACTTGTATATAAAAATATAAATTTTTCACTAAAAATGTTTAAAATTTCTAAATTTCTTTTTAATTTTTTCCTTTACAATATTATTTAAACTGTTTTGTTTTACAATTTATACGTTTTTTGCTTGACCTGAATGAAAAAGTGTGAAACTTGAAATTTAATCTGATATACTTTTAAAAATGCAAACAAAAATAAAGTGGAAGAACTAAAAAGGGTTTAATTTTCCCGATGATTTCGTTCAATAATAAAAGAAATGAAAAGAAACAAACAAAAAATGAAATAAATTGTTAAAACAAAATATAATAAAATTTGTTATAAAAAAAGTTTGTTTTATGTCTCTTTCTATTTTCTTCCTTTTTATTTTCCTTCATATTTGTCGGAAAATAAAATAAAATTTTCCAATTTTTTCTCATAGTTCTGAACATATATATTCACATTTGTATGTATGAATGTGTGTAGGATAGAACTAAATTTGTTAAAAAACTTTCTTTTCACTTTAAAGGTATTTTTTTGTGGTTGTAGCTTTCCAACGATTTTATATGTTAACACTTAGAGAACTGACTTAAATAAGTGACAAAAGGAACTATTCAGAAAAGTATACAGAAAATACTCAATACAAAGTATTAATACACCAAACACAATTTTAAATTTTAACATTTATACCCTCCACCACCACAAGTGGTGATGAGGGTATATTAAGTTTGTCATGTAGTGCCAAGAAGGAATCATCTCAGATCTTTCAATGTCTATATGTTATTGCATCGAATCAAAAACTGAGTCGATTTAGCTATGTCCATCTGTCTGTCTTTTGGAAACATTCTCACGCCTAAAATAAATGTCTGAATTCAATGAAATTTGGCCACATCGTTTGTATGCTATTTAAAACCAGCTTTATCGGTTTATAAGCAAGGAAGTAATAGACCGATATCTGAAACAATCTCCAATTTCCAAAAAAAGAACTCTTCTAATCTCTTCCAAAAGTGTTATTAGACTTAAACAAAAAATAATTTTAGCATTTTAGTACATGATCCATCATCGTGCAAAAGATCATCAAAATCTGATTAACAAGAAAAAAGTTATTGATTATAATATGCAAAATTTTGATACACCCCAAACTCTGTGTGCCATATTGTTCCGCAATTTTTAAGATAATTTACTGAAATTTGGCACATATACTTATTTTGTTACAATAATAAAGCCAAGGGAGTTATTTAGTTTTGGGATGACCAATTGACCCATCTCCCATATAAGGCCCTTTCCCGGAATATGATTTATAGCTTATAAAACTCTTTAATTTTAACCAATTCTATAAAAATTTGGCACTATTAATATTTTAACTATTTTAAATACATATTATAAATTTAATAATTACATGGGCCATTATTTTGATATATCTCCCATATAACGCCCCTTCCCGGAGAACTGGTTTGAGCACATATTTTTAATTATAACAATCTTGTTTCAAATTTTGCTGTAGCTCGCATTTAAGACTCCTTCCCGGAAAACTGTTTTGAGCTTATAAGAAGCATATTTTTTTGAGTTTATACCCTTCACAATACAGGTGGTGAAGAGAATATATTAACTTTGTCAACTTAACGTATTAACTGCACACGCATTTGTGATGGAGGGTATTGAAGATTTGGTATAGACGAATATAGCACTTTTACTTGTTTTATTTTTGATATGTTAAATTTAGTATTTTGACATTAAAAGCCAATACAATATTCACTGATATTGTACATATTATGGATATTTAAACACTTCCTGTTTGGCCAAATATAATTCTAATAGTAAACTGTGCAATTTTTTTCATTTGTAATACATATTTGGGTATAAAAAAAATCTGTTCATATTGTCAGCATAAAACTCATTATATAATGGAATGAGACTTTGATCTAGAACAACGCTTTTAAAGCAGCCCAACGATTTGAATAATTTGTTTGTAAAATATGCAGTAAAATATATAATTTTTATACCGACTTCGTACATAAAAATATATAAAGATATATGCAAGTGATAATATTATATACTGTATACAGCACTTATACAACAATTCTAGTATCTCAGTGTTTCTATTTTCATGGCTTTTAATTTTACAGAAAGCATGTGTACGTAAAAGTTTATGCTGTCGTTTACCATATCCACCGGAAGTGTTTGCTTGAACTTTATGCTGACACAGTTAACGTTTTTGGAACAAATGTTAATTTTTTATTGTTTTAGAGTTAAGCAAACTTAAAGTTAAACATTAATTTTTCAACTAGTTTCCTATAACTTTACTTGTCAATATTATAATGTGACATTGTGGGTTGTAAAAACTTTGCGCATTATTTTTCATTTACTTGGAGCTTTGCCCATGTAGATTTTAATTTAATTTAATTTAATTTAATTTAATTTAATAACGGTTTTATAGAATACTAAGAAAGCCATGCATAAAAATACTTAAATAAAATCGATTCATTTAAAAGACAATATTTTTGAAATGAAAACAATTTTTTCTGATTTTTTTGTTATATAAAATATAGCGATCTAATTAGTTTGTGCTAATTTCTAAATATTTTATTAAGTTTCTGAAAAATTCTTGTTAATACAACAGTTTCACAGAAAATATTTTTCACTGTTAAGGATAATTTATTTATCATTTCTGAATTTAGAACTTTTATACATAGACATTCTTCACAACTACAAAGTAAAAACGTAATTCAAAATACCTATGATATTTGTAACATGCGAAAAAAATGGTCTTAAGTATACCGTTCGAATCACAATCATTTTCTTGGTCGATATAACGATGTCCGTCCGTTTGTCTCTACGTCCAGCTGTCTATCCATGTTAACATTCGCATTCAGGTCGCAATTTTTTAAATATTTCGAAATTTTAAATTTGTTATATATTATTATTATTATTTTGGCTCATGTTCAGTCCAATGTTACAGGTACCTTCCTCACAAATCTTTTTCTTGGTGTGGAATTTGAAGGTTATAAAAGTTCTTAACACAAAGCGAAATTTGGCACAAGAAAGTCTTTCAATATTCTAAAACGATTTGACAAAATATGCCAGGGCCTGTCAAGTATTTCTCATAGGTCGCTTAAAAACCCTTTTGTCACTATTAGGAGCAAAAATCTCAAACATATGTTGGTATTGTAATAGTAATTGGTCAAATTGAGATAAATATAAGAAAAAAATCGATGTGAAAAAATATACGAGAGTCGGTTCACAATTTCATCTAATCCCCATATAAGGCCCCCAGAAAAAAAATCATTTTAAAACGCATAAATTTAACATAAATTTAATGAACTGTATACCTAAGAATAAATCAGAAAATCAATTATTCGAGGGTCATTCATTAAATTCTTGTAACTACAATTTTTAATCGACGACGTGGTGTATTCGGGCTTGACCGACTATACATTCTAACTTGTTTGTATTTACATTTGCATTATAGAGAAGAATGATTTTAGTATATTTCATTTTATATATAAAAAATATTTTGCAGGAATGCAGAAAGTGAAAACGAATTCAAAATAAGATGCATTTTAAGTGTTGTATGGTAAACTAAATTAAAACATTTAATTTAGTTCAATGGTTTTTTGATACTGAAAGTACCGATTTTTCTTATATGTGTTTTGTTTTAAGATATAAATAAAATTTTTACATACAAATTTGATGGAATAACATAAAAATAATACAAACTTAAAATTTTCAGTTACGTATAATCAATGTTGGTACAAGTTAATAGAATTTTATATCAATCATAC
This sequence comes from Cochliomyia hominivorax, assembly GCA_004302925.2. Classification (NCBI taxonomy): domain Eukaryota; kingdom Metazoa; phylum Arthropoda; class Insecta; order Diptera; family Calliphoridae; genus Cochliomyia; species Cochliomyia hominivorax. Next base: position 71,414,147 of record PYHX02000413.1, on the reverse strand, counting down.
ACCCAGTATACGACATAAAGTTGAGCTTTACAGAAATTTATAAAAATAAACAGTTTCGTAAAAAATAATAATACATTGTGAAAATTCGCAGCATGTATTCTCTCCCTCTTCAACTTGAGGCAACATAAAAATATTTTAGTACTTTTTCTTTATTAATGCCTTAGTACAACTTTTAAAATTTCGGAATTATATGGTAATTAAAAACCTGTTCTATCCCTATTGAAATCAAAAGTTTTATTGCCAATTTTTTATTATCAAAATTAAAAATTAACTTAAAATCATTGTGAATAGCAAAATTAAATAAATTCGATGTTTTAAAAAAGCTAATAAAACATATGTGAGTCCAAGGAAAAATTTTGCAATGTTGCGAACATTTTTTTACTATGATCCAAATCCATTTGATTTTAATAACGTTTCGTATCCAAATAAATATGGGACAATGCTTATAATGGACCAGCATGATTCTCTGAAAAATGGGAGTTCAATAAATTAGTAGTTGCTAAAATGATTTTATACTTTACAGAAAAGCCGTCATTTAATTTCTATCAGGGTAAAAATATTAAGCATTAATCACATAATGAAACAACGTAGACACAAAACTCTTTCAAAGTAATTGATACACCTTATCCAATCTACAACTATAATTTTACTGAAAATGTACAGTGTCTATTTACCATATCAGAAAATGAATTATTTTATATTTAAAAGTTTTCCAAATCGTAGACATTAAAAAAGTTAAAGTCCTGGTAAAAACCCTGGTATTGTATTGAATGAACTTTCATTACATCTTTGTACAGTCAATGTGAACTTTACGCATGATAAAACTTAACATGCTGTGTTTAACTATCACTTGAGAAATTTTTGACACTTTTAAGTGTGTCTTTTATCTATAATTCACTGCTTTACCTTTCGAAACAAACTAAGAGACAGACAAAATCCACAACTTTTACAAATGAATAGTTATTTTTTAACCTTTAGACTGAAGTCACACTCTCTTTTGTCTGGTCTGTGGTTTTATGATTGAGATTCTTTAAAAGTTTTTGTGTGAAGAAATAAAAGCCTTCACACACGCAGAGAAATGTCACTTCGCAATATGTTCGTCGCAAGCATTATACATTCGCGGCAAACATTTATTGTTATCACCAACAATATGCTTGGAAATATGTGTGACTCATCAAAATTTTACTGTTAGTTACGCAAATCAATATGAACAAATATATTTTTTACAATTTGTGTTAACATGGAAAATATTATACATTTTAATTATATTCTGATAATTTAATTTATATGACGAAAATATTTCAAATAATACATAATTTCAAAATTTTCCATATAAATAAAATGAGAAATATATTAAAATATTTCATTCGAAGATGTTTTTATTCAATAACAAAAACATTTTTTTTTAACTAAAAATATTTTTTATTGGAATAACTTTACAATAACAATATTTTTAGTAACGATGACAATATTTTTAGTAACGATAATAATAACTGTTGTTACCAATGCAAAATAACCATGCAAATAAAAAAATTTTTATAATTATTTTTATTAATACAAAATTACAATGCAAATTTAAAAATTTTTTTAGTAACAGTAACAATATCTATTAACAATAGTATGTTGCTTCTTGTTATTTTTATCGCCACATAAAATATTGATATTTGAACAAAAATATTGTTGGTACAATAAACAATTTGTTTACTCGCATTACTTTGTTTTTGAATTCAATGATATGAATTATTAAATATATTTCTTACTTTAAATATAGATAGTCATTCCGAGGTGAGCGCTGTAATTTTTATACACACATTACTGTTTTTTTATAACACACATCAACATTTTACAATGATGTTTGTAATATTATTCAATTTTTTTAACCACATAAATATAAAGATAAACAAGTAAGAGTTTAATAATGCAACATATTGAAACTGACTACGTAATACTCTACACCATTGCGCAGACATAAAAAATTATAGAATGTATTCAAAGAATCTGATTTTAAGATTTGTGGTAGTATAACATTTATTAACTATGAAAATTAATTTGTTGGCTTGAATCCATTGACAATGTAGGGTACATTTAAGAATACCAAAAAAAGTTATTTATGTAGAAGAATGGAATGCATTTTCTACCCCACTACAATTGTCATAAGCATTACTTTGTATCCTTTCATATTAACAGCAAATATCATCCTCTTAACTTACACGTCTTAGAAATGAGTATGCGTGACCTATTTTGATCACAGTATTTCCTGTTAGTATCATAAATATCTTTTTCGGTATCCTTTAATGAACACTACATTGTCAATGAATAAATTAAAAAAATTTCAATTAAATAAATTAAAATTTAATACTTTTTCATAATAAATCTCAATCTCAATATTTATATTTTATTTTTTTTTCAAGTTCAATTATGTGAGAGATTTATGCAACTTGAAGTGATTTTACAAGTGGGTGTTATACGTGAGGGCTTTAGGAAATTATGGATTGATTTTGGAAATTTTATTTTCGTATTTTATTTTTGAGAATTATGCACTTTTAAGTGATTTACGGAAGTGGGTATAAATATAAACTAATTTGAAATAAGGATTGGTATTTATTTGTACCGAATCTACATGTCAAATTGGACAGAATAAGACCATAAAACATATTAGAGAAATATATTAGATATAAAAGCTAATAATGTTAATTTTAATGAAAACTAGATTTTCATTGTATTTTATTACTTCGTAAATTTCGAAGGTAAAATAAAATTGCGCTTAAACAGACACAGTCGTAAAGTAAAATTCAAATTTTCATTATTAGTCAAAAAATTCGATAGTTAGTAGTATGAAAACTACGCGATGAATGAATATTGTTTTCGAAAGAAGGTTATTGGAAATCTCAAAATAAGCACGACCAATTAAAAACAGTATTGCATCATATTGTTCTTGGTAATGAAAAGTGGGCACATTAAAATAATGTCGACGGCACGATGCCATATGTTAATCTGGATTCACTACCCAAATCAGCACCGACGCACAAAATGCATGACGCTAAGGCAATATTTTGTGTTTGATAACAAGAGATCTGTACTGAAGAAGACTGTTTTTTCAAAGAGAGAATATTCGACAAGACACCGAGATAAAATCTTCTATTATGAAAAATGTTTGTAAAAATGTTGCAATGCAAATAAAAAACCATTTGAAAAATAGCAAAAAGTTTTCTTTCATTCAATTTACAGGACAAACATTATATTTATACAATACACCTCACCATTGTTTACAGTTAAAATTATTTTGCTTCTGGAACCATTTGATGCGAAAAGAAGCTGTAGCTGGAATTTATTTCTGAACTAGAAAATAATAATTACTCGCCAGATTCTTATCTTTACGTCTTACTCAAAGTGATAAATTGCAGAACTCTGTTATAATCCTACTGATAAATTTTATAACAAACAATCCTAAAAAGAGTTGCATGGTTACATATAAAGAAGTAACCACAGTTTTATATTCGTTTATGATAAACTATGTTTTCCTGATTTATTCATATGCATGAACCCTTTTTATTAGACATAAATGCAAAATAATGTAAATAATATTAGTAAATACAATGTTGAAAGGAGAAACTCCAAAGATCATTTACGCATTGTTAATAATTCTATAGATTCTGATAAAATATTGTTCGGAAAGTTGGGAGAAAACTCATAAAAATGGCAATTTAACCCTAAACTTAAGTTAAAATAATATTAAATGAAAAACAAATAAAGTTTTCGTTAAGAATATTTTATTTAGTTGATTCAATAAAAATATAATTTGCCCTCTAAATACTTTCATGTTTAATTTACTCTAATTTTTTAGTGAAAAGTTTTATATTTTTATTTGAATTTGTATGAGTAAAGATACTGATTTATTGAACACAACTGTACTTAAATTAAACAACAACAAAATTTATACAAAATAAACTTAGATAAATTCATGTTTAGATGACAAACTAATTTTTTTGTAGAAGTACATAGAAAAAAAGTAAAAAATGATCTCATCAAAAATCTTGTATGAAATGTAGAAATAATTATTTAAACTAATTATTTAATTTATTGAAATAACTCCTATTATATTTTTATATTCGATAATGAAAATATTATAATTTTAATCAGAAATATTTTTTTTTTGAAATATTAGAAAATAATACTATTAATCATATGATTAATTAATACAATAAAGAAAATTAATTAAAAGTCTCATGATTTTTGATTAATTTTATAACTGAAATAATTTAGGGTTATTTTTTTCTGTGTACATTGATATTTCTTTTTTTGTAAAAGATAAATTAAAAGTATTTGGAAGATATATTTGTAATAACGCACATTTTGGAATCACTGTGTAACGTACACATCTGTAAGACTAAATTAAAATCTTTTTCTGCGATGATTTTTTAGAATAATGTAACTGTTTTTTTTTTTTTTTTGTCATTGTAAAAAAGGGGAGATCCATAAAAAGTAACGTTGCGAGAAGCAGAATACTAAATGTTGAAATACACACGTAAAAATGTGCATCAATATATAACTAAATGAAGTGTAACTAATGAAAAGGGTTAAAAATATAGGTTAGCACTACAAAAGTATTCATGATAAATTTAGAAAACAATGTTTTCAAAATGAGGGGATTGAATATATAACAAATATGTTCCTATTAAAATGAAGTTTAAAACTTTAATACAACTTTTATCTATAAATCTATTTTAGTGCATCAAATTTAAATTCATTAAAACTGATGCATCATAAATATATGCGAAAATAAATCTACGTAAAAGGTTATCAAATTTGTTTTTAATTAAAAATTTTAATTTATTCAAACCGTTAAAACATTTAAGAAGAGTAGTTACATATGGATGAAAATTTTATAAAGTCCAAAAAAATTCATGTGTTATTTTATGCAGCGAAACAAATTTACAATTATCCGTATAATTCGCTTTGTAGATCTGGTCACCTTCCAAAATTTAATTTTTAGAACTGGTTGGACATGTGTTAATAGCTACAATATATTCGTTATTCATGTATAATCCTTTATAAATTAAAATTTAATTGACTATTTATATCGTTAAATACTTAAATAAACGTTAAATAAAATTACTCATACGTATCCATATTCTAAACCCTTTACAACTGACGTGATAGTCCAGCAGACACTAGTGTTATAAAAAAATGCAATTTAGTATGAATTGGTGTTCTAAAATCTGAAAAGAATCGTAATATATAACAAAGTAAGATCTTAAACTAGAAGTATAAATATTACAATCTAAATATATCGGCTGTTGAAGAGATTTAATTAATGATTTTTAATAAATTTGAGAACCTAATTTTAATTAGATGTACCACTATTATTGATTCGTTAAAAGGATAAGGTAACTAACTTATAGCTTTCTTAATTGAATATAAAAAAGAAGACTATATTACAATTCACACCATATTCATGCAGAGAAAAATATGTTTGCGGTAACATATTTTTGTTATTTAATATTGTTACCGTAACTAAAAAATTTGTTTATTCGCATTTTGATTTTGCATTAATAACAATAGTTGTTGTTATCACCACTAAAAGTATTGTTAATCTAATAAAAAATATTGTTATTGTAATAAAAATTCTGATTAGTCAAATATATTTCCAAACATATTGCGACCACGATATTTTTTTACGCAATAGGGATATTTTTTACAGCAACTAAATCGCTTTGAAAATAAAATGAATTCAACAACAATTAACATGTGGGTAATAATATACAATATTTGCCGAGAATATGACATTCCTCTGCGTATTATTCGCTATATATTTGGATATTTCTCATGGTAAAGAAACATTTGTTGGTTTCATAAAAATAAATGGTCGATCAGTTACTATGAGGACGCCCATGTTTAAATTATCTAAAAGGACAGTTATAGGTCTAAGGACCTTTTCAAACCTTAAAAATTATTTGAAAAGAACGACAATAATATATATCACAGGTAAAGCCTTTCCCAAGCAAGTTTTGAAGGAACTTCATATATAATACTTAAGTGCTACATAGTTTTAATGTGTTTCATATAAGATATTGTTTGGGTTTGAGCTTATAAAAAAGCTTCGTAGATGTAGAGAGCCAACAGTATATAAAATTCATAAAAACACATCTTCGTGTGTTTCGATATTCGAAGTTTGAACTTTATAGAAAAACCAAAATAACTGGTTATAACTGGTCAACATAGGGCATTTTATTTTATATTATATTGTATATATTTAAATCATATGGATTATGTGGAAAGTATCTACAATTTTTTCATTACATTGATTAATTCCAAATATTTAAAATAAAAGAACCCGAATTGAAGAAAATTAAATGCGCACAAAATAATGACTTTGATGAACAGAAAATTAATTAATTTTATATTAAACAAAGTAATTGTTTAATATAAAATAACTGAGTGCTATTAAATACATTTGTTTCAGTTTAATGATACTTGTTCTTGTTCTCGTTCAACAGGTTCACATACGGACAATCGTATATCCTTAAATCGACTCAAAAAGTAAGACTTAGTCAAACGATATACTTAAGAGTGATGATAACACAATTTTTTTACCCGTTACAACTTTTGCACATACAAATCATATTCCAACCACCTATGTTGGTGTAGAGCACAATGGTCAGCAAATACAGCCAGAGACATTTTTTTATTGTAAGTAATAAAAGATATATGTTTAATAAAAACTAAAATATTATATCGATTTTTTGTTTTTATAGTGAACAAAACATTTCTCAAGACTAAAAAAGTAAAAAGTTTTATTTATAAACTTTGACTAAAAACTTTTCTCGCATTCATATCTCTCTGGAACATTTCTACAAACAATCTGAGTTCACCTTTTCTCGTTAAAAAAATTTAAAAGTTTAAATTTAAGAATTTGTAATATAAATTTTTATAATGGACAAACTACGTGTTTTAGAAGTGAAGTGGAAATAAAATAAAAACTTTTATTTTGTGCAAAAATCTATAGTATAAATTTATAATACAAATATTAAATTATTTTATACGAAAAACTTTTATGTAATATAAGATGAAATGTAGTATTTTATCTGAGAAGACACAAAATATGTAAAATACAAGTAAGTAAAAAGAAAAATCAATCATTCAATTCGTAATTCAAATGAATTTTGACAGTAAATTGTGGACCAAAAGTTCTTACATTATTTTCTTTTTATAAGTTCCATATTGTATTTGCAAAAACTCTAAGTGAACGATTTGATTTTATTAATGATTCTGTTGCTGAAATCTTTTATTAATTTCCAACTTTGTTAAAAATATATTTTTATTAAATCCATTTGATTTAAACCTAAAGGAACTGATTATTATGGATTACATAAAAAATGACGGTAATTAAAAAAAGAAATACTGTAAAAAGTTGACAGTCAATATTCAATTTACTAATATCACTCGAATTGTTCACTGCTTTAATTTAATGCAACAAATCCTTGTTAACTTTCAATCTAATCTGATCGATGTTTTCGGTTATTTGCAATAATATATTTCAAATGTTATCAAGTAATCTCATCCGATAAACGTTATATAATTTTTATATACCCTCCAACGCTACAAGAGGTGATGGGTTATATTAACTTTGGCATACTGTGTAATTCGAAGAATTCAGTTGAACTCGATAGAGCTATGCCCATCCGTCTGTTGTTATTTAAAACCAGCTATATTCGTCCATTAGTATGAAAGTTATAAACCAATATCTGAAACAACCTCAAAATTCCGAGGAAGAACTTTTCTAAATTTTCAGCAAAAAGTAAGTGGATACAGGTAGTATTTTACCATAACATACAAAAACCATGAAAAGTGGATAAATTAGAAATGGTTATAGGCTAAAATATGCAAAATTTTGATCCACACTAAAATCTGTTCGTTATATAGGTCGCAATTTTAATGATAATATTTTGAAATCTGTTGCAAATATTTTTATGTTAACATAAACTTCAGCAACCATTATTTGCTTAAAGCTTGTAAAACTATCAGATATTGTTTTTATCAATTTTGGACCATGTTTTGATATAGAAGAAAACGGCTTACTAATGTCTCAGATATAGAAAAAAATTATTAAAATTATGCACGATTGTTTTTCAACAGTCTTAAGTAACTTACTGATTTTGTGAATCGGTTCATATTTTGATATATACAAGGACCCTCCCCTGAAAATTGTTTTATGGTTATAAGACTAATTCCATTGAAATTCGTAAAAATAATATTTTGTAGCTCTCTTGAATACATATTATTAATTTTGCAAAATGTAGGACTATGGTTTTTAGCTTATAAAATCTTGAATATTGAGAATTTCAACTTAATTTAAATTCAATAGAATTGATTTTCTTAGTAGTATTTAATGATTAAAAAACATCGGCCCACATAGCTCCAATTAAAGGGCATTTTCTAGAATATGGTTTTATATAAACCAATTTTATTGATAAAAGTCATAATTAAATTTGATGAATATCGGCCCATTCCCGAAAAAGGTTTTAAGCTTTTAACACTATAAAGTTTGAATAAAGTTTATTGAAAGTTATATATATTTCTTTAAGAATTATCGGTTCATATTCGTTTATAACTCCTCCGAAATTGGGTTTAAGGCTTTAAAGATCTGTAAATTTACCATATCATATCCCATATTCCACTTTAATTTTTACATGAAGCATTTTTAAGCTCACGCAAATATTATTGTATTTAATGTTTTTCTTTTAATTGGTCTTTATGGTTTAATCTTTTAAATGATTGGCAGTATAAATTATATAATAATGCAATTATTAGGAACATAAATAATTAATAAACAAAAAGTAATTAATGTATGACAAATTTAATTAAGACTTCAGGTGTTGATTTTTAATGAAAAATATTTTTTCTTAATTATAATTTAAGCAAAATAAATTAAAGTTTTTATTTATCATATTTCATGAAAAATACTGTTTAATGTGGAATAAAAATCTCTCCACTGCAGCTTTGGTAAATGTTTATTATTTTATTGCTTTTATTTTTCTATCTGTTTTGTTTTTGCTTTTATTTGAAGTTAGGCGTTTAACCTCAATTCTGCCATATGCCGTAAATGTTTAATGTCACACCCACCAATAAACTCTCTCATCGTCACTGCTCTGCAATTCAGGCTAATTTGCTCCTTCCTTTACCCATAATTAATACATATATAGATCAACCCAGAAACACTTTCTGTAAGTTTAGTGAATACATAAAAGAATTTTCCAACCTACTGAATTTGGTGATGATAAGTCCAATTTTCCAGGTATCTCCCATATACAAGTACTTCCGCAATAGGATTTTAAGCATAAATCTCAATTAAATAAAGTGTTATGAAAATATTTGGTATGTCTCATAGTTATATTACTGGAAAACATCGAACGTAATTTTTCGAAAATCGGTACATAATTTTTATTAGTTCTTATAAAACTCTCTCCTTCGAAGTAAATAATACTCTGTGAATTTTTATTGTGAATTTGCATTTTATTATTTAAGAAATGCGGATTTTATCTAAAAAATTTTGAAATTAAGTCAGTGTTCAATTTTAAGTAAATATGCTTCATAATTTTATCTCTTTCTGAAGAGACGATAACATTTTATAAAGATTTTTAAATAAAATTACTATTTTTTTATAAAAAATTCACTTTTTTTAAACCACACTCATTTTCTTGAACATATTTTATTTCCTTTTTAAATCCTAATAAGGACTTCGTCGACACAACCCTTTTCCGTTTAGTAATATAATTTTCATGATTTTCATTATAATTATAGATAAGACACTTGTAAACACGCATATATTTGTTTTTGCTTTAACGAAAAAAATGAACCAAAAGAACGGCAAACAGGATTAAAAATTAAAAAGTAGAAGAAATATAAAAAATACAGACATCTCTAAGGACGGGAGAAAATATACAAAAGAAAAAGAATATACTCCAGACAACTTTTAAAATAAATAGAAAAACATAACATAACAGTTGTAGTCAAAGGATACGTCATTATATTTAACAAAATCATTACAAAACTTATTGTATGAGAAAAAAGCTTATTAAAAGTTAGAATAATGCAAAGATAGAATAATGGCAAAACAAATGGATAATAACAGTAATATCATCATACCGCGATAAAAATACAAATCTTCCTTAAAAGAGATAGAATCTACATTTATACTGAAGATAAAAACATTTATTAAAAGCAATAACTCAAAACTCGACGAAAATCTTGAATGTTCAAGTCGAATGTACAACAATTATTTAAATTTAGCAATTGAATATGTTACCGAAAATACATTTTTAATAAGTGGAGAGATCAATTCATAGCAAACAAGCAATCACTTAAGCTTTTCAGGTGATTTTCAACTCCCCTTGGTGTAAATCAATACAACTTTTATAGTATAAAACTTAAAATTTTCAGTGAGAGTCAGCGTGAAATGAAACATAGGTAAAGGAAAACCGCAGAAAACTGTATATCATAAACAGAATTTTTAATATATCAACTGAAATATTTGGTTTACAAAAATTCATCGAACTTTAAAAAATTTCATCTATATGTCATTCGGATGATTAGAATATTTAGAGTGCAATATTGTTATAATAAATTCTAAAACGGGACATCTCACACAAAAGTACTTTCCGAAAATAACTCTAAATAATAACAGCGACACAGCTAGATATGTAAGATATTGGTCAAATGATGTATTTATATTTTTCTTATAATTATAGTACCATTTTATACTAAAAACCTTTTAGTACTTGTATCTACATAAATGATAATATATATTAAAATTAATTTGTGACTTTACTCGGATATATTGTTATTGCTATTTTTCTTACCCCAAGTATTAAAAATATTCATGTAAATATTTGTATTTTAATGATATCGCGATTCTCGCATAAATTTACAAAACATTAATAAAGTTTTTTTTTTTTTTTTTTTAAGATTTAACCTTTCTGATTTTTTATTTAGTTTGAAAAAATAGTTCATAAAAATACGAAAATATCTGATGGATATATTGGGAAACAATGTAGTATTTTTAGTATTGTAAATTAAAAATGGGACAGTGAAGCATCCAAAATTATGTTAAGGACAATTGAAGATAAAATACAAAATACAAGAGTGTAAAGAGATTTAATTTAGTGTAGTAAAAAGAGGGTTTCAAAAATAATATAGACAAATTACGTTTTATTAATTAATTGCCATTTTTACGGAGGAGAAAATATATTGTTTTTCAATGTACACTAAAAGAAAATTCGTTGAAAAACCATAAGTTAATAATTACTTATATGAAAGTAGTACTGCAATATTTTCAGTTGAAAATAAAATAAATGTATTTTATTATAGAAATTGATAACTACAAATTTAAAATAAGCCCCAAGAAATAAAGTGTATTTTTACATCATAAATAATTACTTTTTTTTTTGGAATTAATTATTGAGGTACTTGATTCCACAAGAATTTTACATAATAACTTTCTATCAAAAGTTCAAAATATTTAAGCTAAAATTTATCTAACATTCTATTGAGGACAAAACAAACAAAAGTACATATATTGGAAATATAAGATAATCTGATTGCCAACTTTGGAGGGTTACCAACTATACTCCTGACTACATGAAATAACTCTAAACATGTGAAATTTCTTTTAGATATATTCAACCATTTAAAAAATAAATAAAAAAAATATTTTAATAAAAGTTTTGGTTTGGACACATTGTGCAATGTCCGTAATATTACAGAGACCAAAGTATAATTTTTGTGTAAGTATTTCCAGTTATTTGTATTTTTAAACGTTCTAAATAAAGTATTATTGTGAATAAATTAAACAAAGCTATATTCGACTTAGCCGAATCTTCAATAACCTCCACTTTGGACGTATCAGATGTATACAATATATAAAGGTTTTTCTTAAATATAACACAGGAACACTAAATGAGTCATAAAACCAGTTATATTTTTGGCTACAACTTTTTTTCTACTGAACCGATTTTGATATTAATAGAGTAGTAATGAACTACATATAGATCAATATTATGGCAAAATTTTATTTTAAAAGTCGATTTATAATTAACAGTTTTACGAACATTTTATATTTCAACTTAGAGGTTGACACCGGTATCGGTTTATATCTTTAAATACACTAAACCGATTTTTCTGGTTTTAAATAAGAAATTTCAAGAATCGAACATATAATCTGACTAAATTTCATTCAGGTCTGCTAATTATTGTAAACTTGTCTCAACAGACAGACGTAAATAGCCAAATTGACTCAGATTTTGATTTGATGTAAGAATATATATACATAATGGCATCTGAGATATTTTCTCCTTAGAGTTACACACTGAATGACAAAGTTAATAAACCTCTTTTGCCACTTGTGGTGGGGAGGGTAGAAAATTAAGATAAGTCCAATAATTTCGGCTTTATATTAAAAAATCTGACTCAAACTCCTGCAGAATTAAAAAGTTAAACATTTAAATTCAAATAACTCGAAAGCTGTAGGCGATAAATATCACATGTGAGCACATTGATTAAAGGTGTCAACAATAGTTTTGAATGGGACATATAATTTTTTGATTGTCAGTACCTTCACCCATGAGCAAATTCAATGTGGTCTAGGTTTTCAAGTTAAAAAAGTAAAGCTCATCTGGTGTCGGTGTATCAAATTTTATATAAATATTCCCCACTATGCAGGTGGTACAAATGTTACAATCTATTATTTTCTTTATAACGTTTACCATTAATATAAAGAAAAATCGGTTTAAAAACAACAAATTGTACGGCAATGTGCGTTAAATTTTTGTTGGTTTTTATACCTAAACATATATTTCATGCACTTGGTATTAGATAGCGTATGATTAATATTAATATTATAATATATTAAGTATACGTACACTTTATTGGGCGACAAAATATTTTAGTCAAATAATTTCAAAATACTAATAAAATAAGAAGCTTTTAAATAAAAATAATTGTTGCAATTTATTGGATTTTTAAACATTACTTTAACATATTTTTTATAAAAACATCTTCTCTTTAGTCTAACGGAAATAGTTTTGATTCTATAACTCAAAATTTTGGATATAGATACTTGATACAATTTGTGTTGATTTGAAAATAAATTACATTTGTTGAGAAGGATATGAAGTGAACATTATAAATTTTACATGGATAAACCAAGTGAAAGTAAAATTTTAATCTGTTCACGTTATATGCTAAAACCTTGTTTCTCGACTTATATGTTTTGAATCGTAAACAAATGCAAAAAAATTATCATCTAATTTTTGAAAATCTACTTGTTCATTTCAGTGTTATTTACTCATGTATCCTGAACGAATTTGGCAATGTGTTTATTTGCACACGTAAAGCCCACACATACACACACTGATATAAGCATACATAATTAAACCGCATACATTTGAAATTTTGTCTTACCGCAGCACAGTTGGTTGAATGGTAACAGAGTTACTTCATTAAACCCACAAATATATGAACAAAAATAGCATGAGTTATTATATTTGGAAATATGGTAACTATGTTTCATATTCGTGTGCATATTAATACCATTTTTACTTCCTTAATTAAATAATACAAATAATAATTTATAAAACATTTTAATTTTCTAAAAGTTAAGACCTAAATTTCTTTCTTATTTGTTCTTCTTCGAAAATTTTTTGGAGTTTTATTTTACTTAATTGTTTATGCAAAATTAATATTTGATATAAATCAAGCAGATTCTTAAGACACAGTAATCTAGATATAATCGAAATTTTCCAGTAAAATTAATTGTCTTATAGGTTAAGCTTAAATATATTTATGAAAAATATTTCTATTATTTATTTTTTCGTTATATGACTTTTACATAAAAATGACAACAAAAAGTAATTTATTTCCTTGGAACACTGCCACTTCTCTCTAGAAGACCCTGATTATAGTCACTTTTTCTTTATTCTTCTTACATGACACACTTCATTAGACTTGAACTTTTGAAAATGTGTTAACCAAAAATACCTTCCACCTTGCGTCTTACTTTAACACCCCACAGCACCAAAGGTGGTTGAATTATCATACGTTTATACTGATGTTTGTAACGTGCAGAAAAAATGCTGTTATCTTTAAGAATACCGTTTCATTCAGAATCACTTTCTGAGTCCCTTTTTCTTTTAAATAAAGTTTATGTGTGCAGTTGATTATTATGATACCAATATTTAAGCAAAATTTATGCGTATTGTTCTGAAGGGTTATACGGAAGTTGGAAACAAATATGGACCGAACCTCGTATAGTTACGTACTGTGGCTTAAGCTTATATTTATCTTAACTTGAATACATATGTTTACAATACCTAAGTAGTGCGATTTATTAGCTTCAAAATGATATATGAAAAGGTGGACCTATGAGAAATAATCAACCGGTTTTCGTTTAATTTGGCACATGGTTTTAAATTTAGTAAGACTAACTTTCGCTAAATTTGATTAATAGTTTTATATTTTGACATTTTATGGACTAAAAATCCCATTCCTGGGGTGGTATAGGAACTATATGTAATAATTTACCGATCACAACTCTTTTCAGCAGACATCGCCTTTGGGCCAAAATAATATTTCAAGTCAAATGTCATTGCGATATCTTCAAAACTGCGGCCTGTACTTTGCAAACAAACTAAATATGAACAGCAAGTCGTACGGATGAACATGATTAAATTGACTTGGTATATATAGACTGACTTGGTATGTGAATAATATCACTACCATGTATAGTGGTGTAGGGTATAAGAATATTATTAATCAGTCGATTTAAGCATGTCCGTCCAGCTGTATACGTAAAGTTTGTTCGCAAAGTGCAGGTTACACTTTCGATGATATTTTAATGAAATTTGTTATATAGCATTATTTTGGCCCAAGGAAAATGTCTTCTGAAACTGGTTATGAACCGTCCATTATTTCGTATAGGTCCCATACAAATGTCTCCCCTAAATGGAGTTTTTAGTCAATAAAATTTCTAAATATAACACAAATTTGTTCAAATTTTCTGGAAATAACTATTTTTGTATTCTAAAACGATGTGCCGAATTATACGATGATCAGTATATTATTTCTCAAAGGTCCCATACAACAACTTTTAAAAATCAATTTGAAACTCATAAATCCCATATATACGTGGGAATTGTAAAAATATTTAGTCAAATTAAGGTAAATATAAACCAAACCGTTGTCTGCAATTATTTGAGAGTCAGTCCATAATTTTTTCTATTTCCCAATTAAACCTCCAAATCCTTTTAAAACGATAAATTTTCATATTAATGTCAGTATCATAACAATTTCTTCAGTCAATACTTTCTACAATCATGATTTCTGATATGAAAAAATAATTGTAAGTAATAAACTGCAGAGCCCAAACCAAATTCACATTCGTTCATAAATTGATTTATTTCGGGTTTTATTACATTATGTAAAAATGAGAATTTTATCAGAGAAATTAACTTCACTTGTCAATATTTGATTTTAACAAATGTTTTGAAATAAAAAGAATATTACGAAATATATTGTTCACTACAATTTTATATCTGTGACAGTTAAGTAGAAATCGAGCATAATTTTCTGTAAAATATACCTGCATTTTTATTTGTTCTACGATCAGTGATCTGCATGTATAAAATTCAATGGTTTTTGCGAACGTATGATTAATATTTTTAATAGATTTATTAATTATACACCAAAACTACAACTTTGCATAAAAGCAAGTTAGTGCTGAAAATAACTGAATTTAAGTAAGAATATAACATCCCAAATCTTAAAAATCCTTCGATTTAAAACTCTGTTCCAGGATTGGAAGTTCATATGGGACCTATAGAATAAATTCACAACACAAGTCAAGTCCAAAATTTTTATTCCCGAATTTCTTTAAAATACTGCAATGTAAAGAAGTTTAGTTTGCTTAAAATCACTTTCAGAAAAACTGGAATTTATAAAAGAATTACAGTCTAGAAAGGTGTGGTGTTAATGAAATTTGTATATTCAAGTCAATATGAAAAATGCTTTAAGGTAAAATTAGTCCATATATATGTGTTTAATGCTTAAAAAACTATTCCAGAATGTGGTCTTATTTGAGCTATAACTAAACAGATATGTGTCAAATTTGTAACATATACAAGGGCAGCAAAAAAGTAATCGTTAATCCGATTTCAATGATATTTCGTCTGCGAACAGAGGTAAATTCAGTTGAGATGCAATGACCTTTGTTTAAAATGCGAACTGATATTGGACTGATATAGCTGGATTTAAATAGGAAACTGCGTTGAATATAAAAATCTTCGTTGAATTCAAACAATTTTTATAGGTGTGGAGCATTTCCAATAAAAAAGTGAACATATCTAGATCTATTCAGATTTCAATTTAATACTTGATTGACACCACATTTTTTATTTTGTTATAATACATTTTGAATTAGTAAAGAAAGTATTTTCATATTTAATTATAAGAAATAACTTTATGGAAGTAATTTCTTAGTATTTGATAAGAAAAAGTAATAAACTTTTCTTAATCGAAGATAATGCTGTAATATAAATAAAAAACAAATGGACTGAAATAAAAAACTTCAGTTTAGAGGTTTCGGTTTGCTTTTTAATGAAAATATCTCCATTTCAAATAAAAATCTTATAAATAAAAGCACGTTACAAGTTTCAAGTGTAGTAAATTTATGTCTATTTGTTTAACATAAAATATCGGTTTAATATAAAATATCGGTTGATACAATTGTATTTCATAGACTAAAATAGCAATGCGATTTACTTAATGTTTTTTTTTTATATATTAAATATTTATTTTTAATAACTCGCTTATATGAAATAAAACTTATCCAATTTTTAATGACAAAAAACTTTTTTGACGAAAGTAAGGATAACCATTTTTATCGTCAACTGTAATCCTGCAGAGTCCATTTTTATCGTTAAAGGTATCATCAGTAAGTGACATTTATCGGTTCTTAACTACCAATTATCATTGGAATTTGCTATAATGTTTTCAAGAAATTAGATAAGGAGGTGTTTTAATATTTAACAAAATATAGTATAGAATTATTATTTTATTTATCATATGCCCAAAGTAATATTAAAATACTCCATTCCACTTCAAAAGGTGGAAACGGAATAATAACCCTGCCATGTCATTCGAAACGTCAGAAAGAATTATCTAAGATCTCACAAAGTTCGCTTAGAATTTTCCTATTATTTCTACTAAAAGACGACGTTATATGTGAGGCGTGGCAAAAATTTAAAACACAAAAAATATAAAAATCAAAAACTCATTGAAAATAAAGATTGGCAACGAAATATTTTATGAGAGATACTTATATATTTAATACATTGGTAATCATCCTTCCCTTATAGCAAAAACTAAATTTAAGCTATGTAAAGCGTTGCTGACAACCGACTGGATGTACTAAAAAGTGATATTTGAGTTCTTTTTTAAATTATCTCAAGTTTCCCATTATTATATATTCAATTTGTTTAAAAAAATGCAAAACTTGTGTTTATATAACCTTAAATAGACAAATTGAAAGTCATTCTGATTTAAACTTCAAACTTAAAAAATATTTTTAATCCACAAGTTATTAAACATTGTTAACTATTAAAAAACTATGAAAATCATCTATAAGATACAAAACTTCAAGACGTATAAGTAATATTTTATAGTTATGAAACTAAATATTAATATATATATGCTAAATGTAAAGGCTCCTGGGACAGCCCCTAATTTAAATGATGACAAATGTACAATACACATATTTACTAAACAAATTTTAACTTACTTTAGGAAAACTTTTATTTTAAAAAGCAAAAGTTTGATAAGAAACTTAATTTTTAAGTTAAAAAATTGTATTTCCTATTGAACACATTTTATTTTCTAGCAAACTTAAGTACAAACATATGCATTTAAAGTTATAAGTCAAAGTAAAAGTTTTTGAATTATTATTCGTAGAAATATTATTTTGACTTTAATTTCAAAACTGTGTTAGTATTTAAAGATTTTCATTATACTCTACACCACCGTAGGTGGTTGGGGTATTATGTGTTTGTGCTGATATTTGTAACATACAAAAAAATTTAAATACACCCATCACTGTTCCACTCAAATTAATTTTCTGTGTTTGCCTGACTGTCCAAGCAAACGTTGCGAACACTCTATAGGTCACAATTTTTGGATATTTCGATAAAAATATCCAAAAATTCATTCCATGTTAATAATTTGACTTATATCGGCCCATAATTTGCTATAACTCTTATATAAGACCACTTCCCAAGAGATGTTTTAAGCTTACAATTTTATCCAAATTTGGTGAAATTATTTTTTAAACTGTTTTTAAAACATGAAATCTAACCCTAGAAATTCCACTTCCTAAAATAGTGTTTTAGGATTACATATATCGATTTTAATAAAATTTCGTGAAATTTGGCATACGCCATGTGCCAAATGTTCTACAGAATATTTTGGTGTACTATAGTTTTTTGTATATTTATGGCATTTTGTAATAAACACTACATAAGTTTTGAAAAGAGTCAAGACTCAGCACAGTCTTCTATAAATTTCCCTTTACTTGTGCCAAATTTAAAAAGGTTATATAAAATCAATCAATATTTGTTTCAACGTCAATTTGCGCAATAATTCTCCTCAGTCCTAGATTACGAAAGAAACTTCACAAGTCACGACATTTTGTAGAGAAATCATGCAATGGCGATTTTTCAAGTCCCCTAAACCTGTCCGTTTTAAAATTTTCCAATGAAAGCATTTCATAAGAAAGTGGAAACTCAGGGCAAAATAGTTTTTTAGATATTCGATAATTAAAACTTGGTATTAATACTGTTGGTTCTTCTTTTTTCTTTATATGGCCGCATCTACAATCCATTTTCAAGCTAAAACTGTTTCAGAAAGAAAATACATTTATGAATTCTGGCTGCAGAAGTACCATGGTACTATCCATCTTATATATCTTTCATCACAGCAATTATTTAGAAAGTTCCAAGAGATATTAATCGAAATAAAACCTGTTACTTCAGCTGCTCTGTTAACTCAATACTGTTATCACAATAGTTCTTTAGATATTCAATAATCAATATTTGTTATGTATTGGTGTGTACCTCACATCCTGGAATAATTTGTGTAGTAAAACAGTTTCTTGAGAAAGTGAGTGGGATAAAATTTGAAAATTTTCACTGTTATTATTCTTTAGATATCCGATAAATAATATTCCCTTACCCTTGTCTTCTCCGTTGTACATTTTTTTGTGAAACAGTTCCTTAAGGAAGTGATTCAGACCAAATTTGAAAATTGTCGATGTTATAGTTCTTTATATATTTCATAATAATTTTTATAGGGGTATCCCTTCACCAGGTTCCATTAGTCCTACATTTTTTGTATAAAACAGAACCTAAAGAAAGTGATTGGTACCAAATGTGAAAAATCTTGTTTTAGATATTCGATAATAAATATTTGCTTTGTATGGGGGTACCTTTCTCCCTATCCGTCCTTCATTTTTTCCTGTAAAAAAATCTCTGAGAAACTGAATGAGAAGAAATTTTGAAACACTCCCCCTATAGATCTTGACAAATTTGATATTTTGTATTTAATTTATAATGAGGTACGCCTCCTCCTGACGTCCTACAAAATGCACGACGTGAATTACTTTCTTTGAGAAAGTGATTGGTTCTATCGGAATTTTTTACTTTAGCAAAATTGGTTTAGTACTTAAGCTTTCTGAAGATCCCAAAAAAAAAAAAAAAAAAAACACAAACACATATTCATTTTTATATATAGATCATGAATGACGAAAATATATTAATGCTTTAAAAAAAAGTGTTATTGATTTTTGTTGGAATAAAACAATGGCAGTAAAATACATTATGTTTCTTTTCCTGACATAAATTCTATTCAATCTTACTTAATGAATGTTCTAGTGCATTATAGTTTGTCATTAAGAAACACATTTCTAAAGATTCATGACTTAACAATGAATTTTTAACTATGAAAACAAGAGTATATTTATAAATGGAACCTTTATATTCGAAGAAAACAGTATTTGAATTCTAAATATTCCAGAGCACTCAAAATTTATTATATTGAGTTGCACAGGCATTATATAATATAATCGATGATTAACTTAAATATATATTATTTGATTGTCGTTATAGTTTGACCAGGGATATTTAAAACTTCTTCAACGATTACATAACATTTCTGATTTGCTTTTGGTCATATTTTGCCCTAATGTCGATTAAGAATTTTAATAAATGTACAAATTTATTTATGAATGTGTTTTAAAAAACGTTTACCCTGCTTTGTTAACAGATATGATCCATCTCTTGTAGGAAAATTTTATATTATTCTGTTCCAAACTAAGAGGATGTCTAACACAAATAACTTATCTTTCTCTTGGAAAAGGTCTTTAAAAAGTTATGTTAATCTTAATTTTGAACTTTTCAAAAATAATTTCAATCTATAGAGATTTATTCCAAAAATGTGGCAAGTTAAAAAAAGCAGATAAATTACCGTTATTTATTCCACCATGTTTAAATGAACATTGGATTTAAAATTTGTTACCATCTTAGAAGTTTAAACTTTAACTAATTAGTATCATGACTTTATTAGCATTATAATTGTATTCTAAAACAGTAAAATCGCATTATACCGCAAAGACGGTGTAGGTTGTAAAAACCTAAGTCATATTCAAAACAAGTGAAAGTGTATAGTCGGTCAAACCAGACTATCTAATAATCCCGGAGTTGATATCCGATATCCAAACCGACTCTCTTATACTTATGTACATTGATTTTTGCTTATAATTATCTTAATTTGACGAATTATTATATAACATGAGATTTAAGCCCTTCGAAGTAATAGTTTTAAGCGCTTGCATGAAACCTATCGAAAATAAAGAACATCATTAATTTAAGTTATACATAAATACTATTTATTTGTTATACATATAATTTTTTTACTCATATTTATCATTGCATACTGTGTACTCTCAGTTTTATAAAATTGTTGCCTTTCAGTACTCATAATTCTGTAACTTCTAAATGAAAAGATAAGTGATTGTCAAGAGTAAAGTTTTTTAAAATTATATAAATAACTGCACATTATATAACATTATACATTAGAATGGTTTAAATGTAATATATAAGAAAGTTGTGTTCTGCTGTGCCGAAATATAAATTGTTCCATATCAAGGAACTTTAATTGTCTAAAATCCTTTTCCGAAGAGTCTAAATGATAATTTCTAAACACCCTTAAGCGGTTTAGAATGGAGGCTGTTACAAAATTCGGACCGATGTTCATTAAATTTGTGTTATATATTAAAGACAGTTAAACATATAATCGTGCCGATTTTCAATAAAATTGGTTCACATATACCGTCAAAATCATTTTTAGAAAGCGGTTTAATAAGAAGCTTTATGCAAATATAAAATTTATAACATATTTTCAAGATAGTTCGAAAAATAATTGTGCCGTATTTCAATACAATTGGTTCATATTTAATTTAATAAGCTTAAAACTATATTCCAAAAAGAAGCAAATAAGTTAAGTATATTTAAAGAGGTTCGACAAATAATTGATCTGATTTTCAAAAAAGTATTCTACATTTAAGATTTTATGAACTGTACCTTATATGGGAGCTACAACACATGAATCGATATTGGTCAAAATTAGCATTTATTTGGCACCAATAATTATGAAAAATTTCAATAAAATTAGGCTAAATAAATTTTCCGCGAAGGGATCTTAAATGGAAGCTAGTAAAATTATTAGCCCCAATACAAAATTGGTTTTTGGGGATTATATTTATCAAAATAAATATATAGGGAGATTTCAAAAAAAAAAAAAAAAATAAATAAAAATAAAAAAAATTGCGACGTATATGAACGCTGATTTTGGAGTATATCAAAATTTAGTTTAAAATTGTCAATTAATTAATCACATTAAAAAAATTTTAATCTTCTTACTTTGATTGGAATAGTACGAAACTTATATTTTGTTATGTTTATGATTGAAACTAAATGTTTATTAAATGATAACTCATTTGTAATTTTCACCCTGTTTGAAACGCTAGGGAAAAATCATTCAGGATCCCTCAATTTTGCATGAAATTAAAATTTGTTTAATTGATGGAGTTTCACGAAAAATAAAGTGTTTTTACCGACTATGAATTCAAAAGGAATTTTAACCTCTTTGTAAATATATTTTTTAATATTTCAAATCTGCCTAAATAATATATTATTGACCACAAAATCTTTGGATATGGATCGTTAGAGGAGTATCCTTCTTACGTACAAAAAATATTGTCGCTTATATCTAAAAAATAAAATCAAGTTTGACATATTTTTAAATTATGTTCATCTATATATGCTTGTTAAGTTAGTGCCCGAAACGTGTTATAGGTTCATAAAGCTCAGCTTAAATTATTCAAAAATAAATTGTTTTAGCTTAAAACCATATGCAAAACTTTAATTAGGTTATAGGTTATAAAAATGTTTGTATTATGATGATATTTCATATATATAGGGTTTATCAAAACATAATACCAATTTTTCTCAGTTTTCGGTTCAAAACCTCCTTTTATCGCCATCCTTGTAATCCCAACTTCCTTGAGGTGGTTTTCGGAAATTGACATTATAAAAGGGTGATTACTAACAACAATTTGAAGAATGCAATGCATTTCTTATATATCTAAGTGATTTTTATAAAAAAAGTTACGTTATTTATAAATTTTAATTATACTTATTTTACATATTTTTTAGAATTTTTTGTTTCATAAAAATACTTTTACTTTGCTACTTTACCTGACATGACATAACAGTATAATGCAAAAAATACCACAAGTAATAAATAGCAGTGGCTTACTCTTTTATACTTACATTTTTTTAGATGACGATAAAAGCATTAATTTGGTAAAAAGCTTTAATATAATAAAAACTTTTACTTAATTGAAACAATCAAGTGTCTCAAACAGACATTTGTGTTTAAAGGAAACAAATTTGTAATTAAAAAAGTTGTTCTAAATAAAATTAATTATATGTAATAAATTCTATTTTAAACTTTTGAAAAATTTAATTTTAAATACATTTTACCATTAATACATGTATTCCAAATATATAATAATGTTATTTAATTTAAAATTTAAATCTTAATTCTCTTTATAATTTTTAACATTAGTTGTTGTAATGAACTTTATTCGATGGAATTAATTTCATTAACATTGGTATTTATTGATATTGGGAATTAATATATAACTAGTAAATCTACACTACTAATTGTTTTCCAAATTAAGATTATTTTTCGACTTCTTAAAAATAACAACTTTTTAGACATTTTATTAGTTTTAGCCCAAATTGATTTTAACTAAAAGTTTGAACTTAACAATTTAGAGAGCTTTCGCAATAGGGTTATCAAGGCTTTCAAAAAAAAAAAAAAAAAAGAGGTAAAATATAATATTTGGTAAAAATGACAATTATCTTACGTTAACATAGGGACAAATAATTAGGAGTTATAACTGAATAAGGTCCGAATGTGGCTATATATAGATACTTTTATTATATATACTGTTTGCAAAATTTTTATTTTAATACAATAGTTCTATGTTAAAGAATTTAACCCTCTAAACCCTTTACCGCGAAGGGTACATTTATGGGAATTTTATTGAATATAGATAATCGACAAATGATATATTATGTTATGTACTAATTATACCAAAAGTAATATTTAAAACAAATTTAAATGATATCTGTTTAGTGAAAGGTGCTTTATATGATCTATATCAAAATATGCCCCAATATTCCTCAAATTAGCTATTGTTAACATAATTTTGTCGAATTTCCATCGAATTGGTTCATATTTAAGATTTCTATAAGCTCAAATCCATTTCAAAAAATTTGCCTTTGCAAACATGCTATATGACCGCTATACGTATAATTGAATTTCAATTTGTTGAAAAATAATTGTGTCAAATTTCAATAAAATTGGTTTATGTTTAAAAATTTTATAAATTTAAAACTATTTTCCTTATAAAGGAGCTATGAAAAATATACAATTACATACCACTACATTATATGGGTTCTAGGACGATTCCTTCTTGGTGTTACACACGGAATGACGATGTTAATTAAACAAAAATTACGTCGAATAAGAAATATTAATTTGGATGGTAAGTTTAATAGGCGTATGAGTAATATTAGTAAACGAAATATTTTTCAATTAAGCATACGCACAATCACATAATATTTTCATAGGATGCAGTGTTGCCAGAAAAATTATGTCTCATATCTTCAACCTTAAGCACTTAGTCCCAAAAAACTCCCCATTTTTAACTTGAAATTCCTAAATACTGAATACCAATTCAACTTAGAATGAAATTAAATTCTGTGACAGTCTTGTATCCTAATTTAATCGTGTATATTGAATTTTCATGAAATTTAACACGCTGATATTGCTTTTAGAAATAAATCGTTAAACACTTTGAAAGTATTATGCATAAGGCATGAGAAGCTATCCTATTTATAAATGTATATTTAATATCGCATATCTGTATGACTAATACAGGAAATCTCAAGAAATTTATATGTGAACAGTGCTTTGATAACTATTAATTGTAAACTACGAAATTTACTGATAGGACACAGAAATTGTACCTATTATTATATTTTAGAAGCGTTAATAATAAAATATGAAATACTCTGATAAAATAAGGTACAGAGGAGTGGTTTTCCATAACAAACAAACGGAATTTTGCGGATTTATATATATAAAAAATTAAGAGTAATATTGTTATCTAATAACCTTTTTAATCCTTATGAGATTCTCATTCGAATTACAAAATATAAGACAAAAAAGCTTACACTGACTTTTCAAACACTGTGTAATTTAAGTTGTGAATCAAAGCAATAACTAATAAGAATGCCATATTCGTCTATGCCAAATCTTTAATATCCTTTACTACGTATTTACAACATATTGAAAATTCCGTTTGTAAGTGGATACCACGATCCCACGCCACATTCCTTATAATAGTTCTTTTTATAAAATCATCAAATTTCATTTCATTTCATTTTCTGTAACAGATTTACAGATATGCAATATTAAAAATATCGTTTGTATTATTTCGTATTATTTTGTTATTAAGGCTTTTCCACGTCTAAAAATTTCATGAAATTTTCCCTTATACTTTCAGAAATATACTTAATTCGATATTATGAAAAATTCAGAAGAAAAACTATAACGAAATATCTCTTGAAATCTCCAATTTGGGGACAAGTCACCACATTTGGCGATATTAATAGGAAAAGTGAGATTTGACGTTAATTCATTTATTACTTCTCCTTCTTCTCCTTCTCTAAGATTCATTGCTTTTCATAGTTCCCATACAAGTCCCCTTTCAAATATGACTTTGAAATGCATAAATCTCACGTATACGTTTCTATTGTAATAACAAATTAAATATCGAATTGAGGTTCGGTCCATATTATCTTCTAGCTTTCATAAATGTTATTTTCACAATAATGTTGTTTTCACTATAATGTACTACTCACTGGAGAATAAATTAGAGAATTATAATTATACTGCTGTTGTTCCCAAATTTTTCGTAACTATAATATATTATCGAAATTGTGGTGTTGCATACAGCCTTGACCGACTATAACAATTTTACTTGTCTTCTATCGAACTGAAGTGAGTTTTCAAAAATACAGGTAATTGCTGATATGGATATATTTTATCTAACAAACGAATAATAATTATAGTTTTACTAAAAATATAACAATAATTGTATAAAATGCATATTTTTTTACTTTCGTTTTTTGTGTTTGAATCACCTTCAAATTAACATAACAAAATTCACCCAAATAGTGCTTTGAATTCACATTAAACATTTTGAATAAACTCATATATATTTATCACTTAGTTAATGAAAGTAAAATAATCAAATCATGTCATATATATATTTAGTATTTAGGATTTTTTATGTAGATATTAATGATTATATATTTATCAAATTTAATTAAATTAGAATAACAAAAAAGCTTATTTAGTGTCATTAATGCGTTATGTTAAACATTATTATTTATTTTTCCTTTATTATTTTGTTGTAATTAAAAAAATAGTTCATTTTAAATAAGTTAATTTGTTTCAATGAAAATATTTATTTATTAACTAATTTATCGCAAAAATCTTCACTGAAATATTTGTTCAATATAAATAATTTATTAAAATTTATTAATATAATTTTATCTGAAAAAATATTAAATCTCTAAAGACTTTTAACGGTATTTATTTGTTATATTCAAATATCACTATTTCAAACAAGTAGAATGATACAGTAGGTCAAGACCGATTATAAAATACCCTACACCAAGTAATGAACAACCCTCGTATAATGTAATTCTTTGATTAATTCTTAAATGTGTTAAAATAAAATGAAATGAAATTATATATAATTTTGCACATTTATTTTTGCTTATAATTTATCTTAGTTTGACCAATTATTATTGCAAACGTATATGTGAGGTCTATGTCCTTCCAAGTGATATTTGGAAGGAGACTTGTGTAGGGCTTACGAGAAAGGTGGACCGACCTTGCATAGTTTAGCACGTTGGTTTAAAATATAAAAAAACATGTTTCAGTCAAATTTCGTTAAAATAATAACTGAAAACTTCATTCGGAAGGACATACATATGTGAGGTACCAGAAATATTGGATCGAACATGGACAATTTCAAAAAGTATCGTGCTGGGGCCAAAAATATATTCCAAATTTTATCAAAATTATTAAAACTTTTCGACCTGTAAAGTGTACACTTTGTTAACATTAATTAACATTAGTTAACGTTAATTTGCCACAGAAAGTGATTCTGAGTCTAACGGTATACTTAAAGTTAGATGTAACGTTATTTTTTCTGTTTGTTGGAAACATCAGCACAAATGCATAATATAACAACCAACATAGTGTAGGGTATATCAATAACAAAAAACAAGTAATAATGAACAGTCAATGAAACCCGACTATGTAATACCATACACCATATCATCGGTGAAAAATAGACGTTACGAAAAATTAATGAACGAACCTCGTATAATTTGATTTTCCGATAAGTGTATAGTACACGCTCAGAAGTATGTAGTACAGTATGGCATAGTTTTGGATATAAAATGATGCGTTTGTAATATTATTTGAAAAATAAATATGATAAATATTTTGTAATCATGTCTTGCACTTCCAAAGAAATCAGATAACATAATTGCACAAAACTAGTTTATTATTCTATAACCAACAATGTGGTGTATTCTGGAAATAACGATTTAACTTTCTAACATGATTATAACTACCTTATGATCACTCAGAATACACTTAATAGAGTTAATATTTGATAACCCTTTACAAGCGGTACACGGAAAATATATAAGAAAGTTATCGGTCAATATACTAAGTAATATATAATACTTATTATCAACTTTATATAGATATTTGCCTTATATTGAAACCATCATTCCCACAATGACTACTTGAAATTTTATGTAGCAAACAATTTCTGCAAATATGTCAAAATCTCTTTCTAGATTTGTGAAATAGATGCTGTTTCCGATATAATCATATACATTCATATTGAAACTCAATCACCTCAAGATATAAAAATCTAGGTCGATTTAGCTTTATCCATTTGTTTGTTAGAAACATTCTCACGCCGAGAATAATTCCCAAATCGAATGGCCATATTATTTTTTGTTGCCGAAAGCAGTTTCCTACTAAAAAATCTATATTGGGTCCATTTCTGAAAATATTATAGACCGATATATGAAACAATCTCAAAATTTTATAAAAGAACAGTAATTTTTGAAAGTGCATTAGATCTTTTCAGATTCATGATTCTTTGTTAACATTTTTTTCATTTAAAAACAATACTTTTTATAATTTCAAAGATTCAACTTTATTCCTTTAATTATAACATTAAAATAAAGAGGTATAGTGTTAGAAAAAAAATTTCCTGGATGTATGATGAAGATGTTTGTCTGAAGTCTATCCCAGAAAAACAGATAAGTTAAAAATGGTGCAATCGTTATTTTTTATGGTACTTTTTTATTATTAGTGGTACTATTTTTCCAGATATATGTAATTTTTATGATACATTACCATAGGTGGCTAGGGTATTATGCGTTTGTGCCTATGTTTGTAACGGGCATTTATTTGCAAGATATAGGTCAAGATATCTTCATTAAATTTTAGAACTTTTCATTTAACAATCGTTGAATTTTATTTGGGAGCTATATCCCCCCAATCTGTGGCTTCAAATTGCAAGTTCTTAAAAAATACATAATTATAACTTAATTTCTGTACAACATATCATTTCATATGTTTTATCTTTAAATTTTATTATTAATATTTTCTACCGGTGAGTAACATTTTTAGAGGTATACTATATTAATATATCATACTACCATATACTATATAAATATACCATATACCATATATTAATATACCATAATAATATACGAAAATATTGCCTTTATCCCAAATATCATAAAAATTGTTGAAAAAGTTTCAGAGATATACGATATAAAACATTTTATCTGGGAAACCAGTTCTCCTTGTCCTATCTAAAAATGTCTAGTCTAAAATATTTTGTTTATAATAATTTAATTAGTCATTTATTCATAATCCTTATTCAAATTCGGATATAAGTCTGCAGCTTAATAAGACTTAAGCTGATTCCATCCTGGTTAATAGGGCCTCTTAACTAGTTATGACTTAAAAACTCGAAGTAAACATGTCCCAACAATAACTGGAATAGACGTATGAAAAAAAAAAAATATGGATCTAAAATTGTTTAATGAAATTAATTGTTTTTGGGTTAATATCTAATCAACCCAAATGAAGTTGTATGTATAAATTAAGTGAGCCATATTGTGTAGTGTAGATTAATGTGCATTCATTATAAGTTATAAGTATAACTTAAAAAATTTTACATTGATTTTATTATTTTATGTCATAATCTTAAATATTTAGAAATGTATAAAACTCATCACTGCACAGGGTAAAAGTCAAAGTTGATACATTATATCTTGTTACATAGTGTCACATGTACTGTTTTAGTGTTTAATATTTATTTTTTAAGTCCGTCGTGGACGATACACTTCAAACGATTTTTCACATGAATAATAATATGAAAATATAATAAAATGCATTAAAAATCTTAATACTTAAACATGAGTTATACTGTGTTAGAAATATCTTTTATATCACATACTCTGTGAATGCATTAGGAAAGAATGCATTATCTTATAAATATATGTATTACATTTGAGAAGTCAATTTGTATCTTAATCGAACGAAGTAAAATGTTAGGAATAAGAAATATAATGAAAATATAAGAAGTAATCTGTATCATCATTTCTTAACTGTTAAAAATGATGGTAATTTTAATTTAAAAAACTTAAATTTGAGTATAAAAACATAAGTGCTGTATTGTTGTGGAAATTCGCAACGTAATGAAATTAATTAGTAATGTAGTCATACCTTTGGTATGGACTGTTTAAAGAAAAAAATTTTAAATAAATTTTTAATTAGATTTTATTACCCAAAAATATCAACTTTTGTAATTAAAACGTGTAAGAACGCTCCACCATAAATTCGTGTGAACTCTTTTTCTACTGAACTGCTTTTGATAATTTTTAGAAAGATAATGAAGTATATATAATCTAATATTATGACAAAATTTAATTTTAATTTGTTAATTTTAAATTGAGAATTTTACGAAAGTTCTTCCTTTGAATTTAGAGGTTTCCTCAGATATAATCTATATCTTTTAACATCTTTCTGATTTTAACAAGGAAACTTCTCAGGGCTATAACAAACATTCTGTTCAAATTTTTATTGAGCTCAGTAAATTTTTGTGAATGTGAGCGTGCCAACAACAACAACAAACAGACGGACGGACGGACGGACGGATACACTTAAATCGACTTAGTTTTTGATTTGATGCGAGAATAATATATATTATGGGGTCTGATATGACTCCTTATTAGCGTTACACAAGGAATAACAAAATTAATATACTCTCTTCACCACTTACGGTGGTGGAGGCTATAAAAATTCAATCAAATTTAAAATCTTTTCCTGGAAAGGGGCATAATTGCAAGAAGGGCCAAAGTGCAGTAATTGTGCTTAATTTCAACAGATTTGATTTAATTATAAAGACCTTGTAAGTGTACCAAAATATGGAACGATATTCGCCAAGTGTTACCAAGAAATATAATAGTGTGGAACTTCAATAGAATTGATTTTTATTTACTAGTTTTACAAATTCAAAATTGTTTTCCGGAAAGGGGTCTTATATGGGAGCAACAGCAAAATATGAACCAAGATATATATATATATATATATATATATATATATATATATATATATATATATATATATATATATATATATATATATATATATATATATATATATATATATATATAAGTATATTTATAATATACTTTCATTAAAGTTAGAAAAATCATTGTGCTAAATTTCAATGGAATTGATTTTTATTTAAATGTTTTATAAACTTAAACCCGTTTTCCGGGAAAGCTCTTTATAAAGGAGCTATAGAAAAATTTGGACAGAAACAGGGAAAATTAATATTATATCATCAGATCAGTTAGCAAAATAATTCTTTTGAATTTCAATAAAATTGGTCTTTATTTACTCGTTTTATAAGAAGAAAACGGGTTTCGGTAAGGGGCCTGAAATTGGAGGTACATCAAAATATGGAGCGATATTTTTCTAATTAAAAATATACATTAAAAATAGTAAGATAAATTATTGTACCGAATTGCAATGTAATTGTTCTTAATTTAATTGTTTTATAAGCTCAAACTCGTTTTCTGAGAAGGGGCGTTTTATGGGAGCTATATCAAAATATAGACCCATGTTTTATAACATATATTTAAAATAGTTAGAAAATTAATTGTGCCAAATATCAATAGAATTGGTTAAGAGTTTTATAAGCTATAAATCATATTTCGGGAAGGGGCCTCATATGAGAGCTGAGTCAAATAATGACCCCACAACAATATCGCTTCTTTACATTTATAATTGTATCAAAATAAGTATATACGACAAATTGCTGTAAATTATCTTAAATATTGCGGACAGTTTGGGGTATATCAAAATTTTGCATTTTGTTTATAAACTCGATTTTAATGAACCTTTGCACTTTTTTCTAAGTCCAATTACATGTTTTTAGAAGCAATTAGAAAAATTTTTTTTCGGAATTTTAAGGTTGATTCAGATATCGGTCTATAACTTTCTTATAAATCGATATAGCTGGTTTTAGATAAGAAATTCAATTTTAATTTAATTTGGTCAATTGTTCTAAGATTGAGAATGTCTCCAACAGACAGTCGGACAGACGAAAAAAATCGTTTCTATGTAGGACATAAGTTAACTAAATTTCGTCAACATCAAAGAACATCCAAAATGTTTGTCGCAACATTTATGTTTATATTCAGAAATATTGTTTTTGAACCAAAATATTCTTTATGGTTTCGGATAAACATAAACAATTAAGAAGAAATATATTTTTATTAGAAATTTTTTTTCAACAAACATGACAGCAGTTCAATGAGGAAATGTTTTCATTTCAGTTTATCAAGTTAAATGCTACAAGTAACAGCCATATAACACAGTTAAAACTTATAGTTAACTAATTTATAAATATTTTGTTACAACACAGTTGTATATTGTGGTGTGTTAGCGTTCACTACAATAATATGCTTGTGGGACGACCATACTTTGAGG
This sequence comes from Cochliomyia hominivorax, assembly GCA_004302925.2. Lineage (NCBI taxonomy): Eukaryota > Metazoa > Arthropoda > Insecta > Diptera > Calliphoridae > Cochliomyia > Cochliomyia hominivorax. The sequence continues at coordinate 71,382,299 of PYHX02000413.1, read as the reverse complement.
TCATACAACCATATTTTGTTGATTTATTACTATGGTAAGACAAATTGGAACTGTATTTAAAACAACATTTGGAATGTTACAATATGAAAACTTTATGATTTTTTAAGTTAAGCAATCAGTAAAGTATTTAAATTTAAAACTTCGGATCGGAAAATTTCAAAAAATGTTTTATTTTGTCCCATTACAGTACTCTTTGTTGTATATTAATTTACATAACTCACTTTTCAAAAATATTTTGATTTACTTTGTGAATATTACTGGAGACAAAAAGAAAACAGAAGATACTTTACCTTAAAGTTGAAATGAAATTCTTTGAAGTAATAAAATAAAACAAATGTAAAATTTTCAAATAAAAGAAGCCTTTTATTTGAAAATTTTATTTCTCTCCAATAAAATATGCTTTATATTAACTAATTTCTCCTATTTATTGCTATCAAAAAAAAAAATAATAATAATTTATATATATATATATATATATATATATATATATATATATATATATATATATATATATATATATATATATATATATATATATATATATATATATATATATATATATATATATATATATATATATATACTATATGTAATATATATATATATACTATATGTAATTATAATTATAATATTATAATTTACGAAATTTCCCTGGACAAAAACAAATATTGTAGATGTGCCAACAACAGATAAACGGACGTACATAGCTAAGTGGACGCAGATTTTGATTGAATACAATAAAATATATACATATATAAAAATACATACATATGGGTTAATAAACCACCTTCACCACTTGTAGTAGAGTGTATAAAAATAAAATCATCTTTAAAATCAAATTCATCATATTGATAATTCATCTAATTGATACAAAATTCTGGAAACTGACTTCTCAATTCTTTTTTTTTTTCTTTCTTTTAATTGATCTTATAAGAAAAGATTTGGAAAAATAGCACTAGTTGCAGAGAATAGTATAGACATCTAACCAAAGGTACTTCCATTTTCAATGCTTTATGTGTCTATTTAGCAACAGTTGTCTGATTTTTATAAACTTAGACTTAAATGAATGCTACGAAGCTGCAGTTTGTTATTATTATTATTATTATTATTATTATTATTATTATTATTATTATTATTGGAGAAAAAAGTATTTCTTATAAAAGGATAATGGTGACAACATTTGTCATGAGGACCATGAGGCCCTGCGGGTACTCCGAAAAAAATATATTTTAATATATATAACTCGATTTCTTCATTAAAGAATTTTTAATTTTTACTAACAAGTATAATAATAATTTATATATATATATATATATATATATATATATATATATATATATATATATATATATATATATATATATATATATATATATATATATATATATATATATATATATATATATATATATATATATATATATATATATACTATATGTAATATATATATATATACTATATGTAATTATAATTATAATATTATAATTTACGAAATTTCCCTGGACAAAAACAAATATTGTAGATGTGCCAACAACAGATAAACGGACGTACATAGCTAAGTGGACGCAGATTTTGATTGAATACAATAAAATATATACATATATAAAAATACATACATATGGGTTAATAAACCACCTTCACCACTTGTAGTAGAGTGTATAAAAATAAAATCATCTTTAAAATCAAATTCATCATATTGATAATTCATCTAATTGATACAAAATTCTGGAAACTGACTTCTCAATTCTTTTTTTTTTTCTTTCTTTTAATTGATCTTATAAGAAAAGATTTGGAAAAATAGCACTAGTTGCAGAGAATAGTATAGACATCTAACCAAAGGTACTTCCATTTTCAATGCTTTATGTGTCTATTTAGCAACAGTTGTCTGATTTTTATAAACTTAGACTTAAATGAATGCTACGAAGCTGCAGTTTGTTATTATTATTATTATTATTATTATTATTATTATTATTATTATTATTATTATTATTATTATTGGAGAAAAAAGTATTTCTTATAAAAGGATAATGGTGACAACATTTGTCATGAGGACCATGAGGCCCTGCGGGTACTCCGAAAAAAATATATTTTAATATATATAACTCGATTTCTTCATTAAAGAATTTTTAATTTTTACTAACAAGTATTTTATTTCACATTTTATGACATACATATTTGCAAGCCAACATTTTATTTTGTTTTTGCGATGTTTATATAAATTAAAGAATTAATGTAGGGAAAATAATAAGCTACGTATATTTCATAATTTCATTAGGAAGGGAAAATTACTTCTTTTTTAACTTTCCTATTCCTATTTCTCATCCGTTGTATTGTTATAAGTTGCTTTTGATACATATGTAAATTTCATATTATAAATAATATTTATAATATTTTTATTTATAATATTTTATAATATTTTTGTTTTGAAGACTTGCTCCAAGACCATCACACATTTTTTGTAGTGATCAGTTACAAAGGAAATTATATTTTGTTATTATTTTGAACTTATTTTTATAACAAACAATATTAAAAAGTGCGTTTTATTTTTATACTAAATCGCGACGTGTTTGGAGAAAAAATTTCATTCATTGGAAGATTTCAACATAAAATTTCTACAGATATTCGATTACTTATATTTGCTTTGACTAGAGAGAGTATCTTTCTGATCAGATTGTTCTAAATTTTCTCAGAAAGCCGTTGCTTTCTGAAAAAATTAGGTTTTTTCGTAGGGAGGCAAACTCTCTCCCTCCTTATCCGTTCGAGTTTTTTCCAGAAAAATATTTCCTTTGAAAAGTATTTCGGACGAAATCTTAATACCCTTACTTTAATATTACTCTTTGATGATAAATGTATATAGGTGACCTATACACCTCTCACCTTATCCGCCGTATATTTTTCTCAGTGAATTTGTTTTCCAAAAGCATGATTGTTTACTTTGTATGTGGGGTACCCCTGCCCATGGTACTTTAAAAAATATTTTTTCTACAATAACAGCATGAAACTTTAGTTTATTAGCACTTGAATGCGGATTTTAAATATTTTTAGAATATTTAAATTGACGTAGAGAATTAATCTATCGAATTTTAGTGGAATCGGAGAAGATGTGGTGCTTTGTCTAAAGTAAATGAAATGTGCTATAGAACAATGAATGTTTCGAATTATAATAGAACAAATCTATATTAAAAAGTTTATAAGCTTAAAACCTTTTTGAGGGAAGGTTCCATATATAGAAGCTGTAGCAAAATATGGGCCGAGATAATTCAAATAAATAACATATATTATTTTATATACATATGTATATTTTCAGATACTTCAATCAATTTTAATTAAAAATGGATCATATAAAAGAGGTTTATAAGCTTATAGCCATATTCCGGGAAGTGGCCTTATATGGGAGCTAGGTTAAATACTAGCTCAAGGTTCATTATTACATAAAAATAAGTATATGTGTAAATTTTCAGAAAACTATTTTTAAAATTGGACCTATATGATGAACTGATCTTGGAGTGTATCAAAATTTTGCATTTTTTACCCTAAAAACATTTTCGTAGGATGTTAAAGTACATTATTTATATATTAATGCAGTAATTTTTGTTGAAAAATTAAAAAATATTCAGGTTGCCTAAGATATCTATAATTTTGTTTCCTATTGGACCGGAATGACTGACGAAGCAGCAAACATTGTGTCCAAGTTTCATTTAACTCAGCAATGTGAGAATGTTTTCAATAGACAGAGAGATGGACATAGCTAAATCGACTTAGATTTTTCTGATGAATGATCAAGTTAATACACCATCCTCATCACTTAATAGAGAAATAAGAATGTAATTTAAAAGAAAAAATTTTAAATATGAAAAAAGGATATCATTTCCTCCCTCTCTTGTTAAAGGTTTTTGGTGAAAACCACAGCAGAATATACAACAAATTCTTTTTAAAGAATTTTCAACTTTTCTTTGAGAAAATAAAAGATAACGAATTGTTGTAGATACATTTCACAATAAGTGTGTAAAGGTGCTATATAAAGTGTCAGTTTCAATAAAAAGAAAGTTATTTGTTAAGACAAAATTCCTTACATAGCAACACATTGTAAAGCGAGAATCCTAGAAAGCCTTCATTTCAAATAATATAAATATAAAAGCAAATTTTCCTTCTTATATCTTTGCAAATTTGACACATTCCAAAAATTCATCTGGTTTCTTAAAAAAATTAATTTTGACCACATTTCAGATAAGAGAATTTGACCTTTGATATAAGAGATGGATATAAAGTGCAAACAAATGTAATTTCATTATTTTTAATGTTGTAAAAGTATTAAGTTACGAAATGTATTTTCGAAATATCTATTTTTATACACTCCACTACCATAAGTGGTAAAGGTGGTATTAACTTTCTGTTTGCGCGTATATAACTTAGACTGAAGAGCAGAAACGTTTTATCACAAGTCTCAAATAAAAGTTCTGTAAATCCACCATCAGTTCACAATCAATGGCATATGGCCGTTTTTTACTTTCAGCGAAAAAAGTATCTTTGTTTTTGACTTCAGGTAAAAAAAGTAACAAAATATAATATGTACGAATATTTAATACCCAACACCACATCATTGGTTGTAAATGGCTGATATGAAATATTTATGAAACATTTTCATTTAATTTGCTTTTCTGATTTATGTTCAAGTCTACAGATTATTATACTATTTTGTGAAGTTAATGCGTTTTAAAAGGAATTTTTCTGGGGATTATAAGGAAGCTAGACAAATTTGTGGATCCCACCTTGCATAACTTTGAACTCCAGCTTTTTCTAATATCTATCTTAATTTGACCAAGTACTATTAAAATGCTCCTGTTTAGATTTATGCGTTTCAAATTGATATTTTGGAAAGAGTGTTATATAAGACCGATGATAATTAGCACATTATTTTAGAATATCATAAAACTTATTTTTTCCAAATGGTGAACGATTTATATTTTAGAAATTTTATGGACTAGAAACCCACTTCTAAGGGGAACTTGTATTGGGTTTGTATGAAATAATGGACTAATCATAACCAATTGCAATAGGCATCGTCTTTTTGCCAAAAGAAACACGTATCATATATCATTAAAATATCTTTTAAAATAGTTATCTGAACTTTGCGAATAAGCTTCATATGGACAGCAGGCAGCGTTGTGTAAGATGGTAAGACTATTTCTTCTGCCCATTACAAACATCTGCGCTAACATAACCCTCATACCTATGATGGTGAAGGTAGAAGGTATAAAAGTAGAGAAACTTGACAACTTTAAGAACTTTGATTTTCCGGTTTTTATATATTTACACACGCCACAATACAATTGCAAAAAGAACATTTTGATTAAATAACAAACCATAAATGACATCAAATGTGATTGATTAGAAAAATCTAATGGTAAAATTCATAAAACAAGTGGATGTTATATAATAAAAAAAGGTTATACTAACTAAAGAAAAATAACAGCAAGATTTAACAAAAAAGGTCTCTAAACATAAAAAATACTTAATGAAAAAGCCATAAATTCAGTATTTCTAATGTGTGTTTTTATTCAAAATGTATACAGACTTTAAATAAGAAATAAAAAGCTTTTTATTACAAATCTGGCGTTTACTCAAATAAAGTTTCACTAAAAAATATAAGATAGTTAAACTCAGGGGGAGAGGTAACCTTCATGCATAGAAAATATTAATTACGGTTTCGTGGAGTTCTTTACAGCGGGAGTAAAAAATTGTTCTAATCACTCCGAAGAATTGTTATAGTAAAGAAATATGACAGATAGGAACATTGTTAATGTTTAAAGAACTGTTACAATTTAAATTCTTTAATATAGACTTGGAAAGAGATTGAGGTTTACTAGAAAAGTTGGACAGATTTAAAAAAAAACCTACCATTTAAGAAAAAAATTAGAGTTTCGTAATTCTTTAGTTTTTTATGAAACAAATTTCTCCAAAAATTTAGAACAAGTAGCAGGTAAGAGATGATCCTTTAATTTAAAGCAACTATTAGTAATCGAAAATCTGAAGAATTATTAAGGCGAAAATCTTTCATTTTGGCAAAAGTCTAATGTATGAAAATGTTCTTATTAAACGTCACGATTTATGATTTTTTTTGAATCTATAATGGAATAAAATTTTTATGCTGTGGATAATTACCAGTATAATGTATATATTAGTATCACAATAATGTCTGAAAATCTGAAGCAGAAATTGAGGTAAATTCGTAATGTTTAATAGGTACTATTAACAACCAGCAAAATCTTGAATCGCACTTCTTATTCGGGATTAACTTTAACTTGAACTTTCTTACTTGGTTTTCAATAATAATTTTTATGTATTTTTCATATTAAAATTACACAAAATTAAATGTTCATAAACTTTTAAAAGAAAGAAGAAAGTCAAATATGTTTAAAAAATTAATATTTTATTACTTTATAAAAGTTTAGTACGAATATTTTCACCCAAAATAAATTTTGTCGCCAAATTGGGAAACCAAAATTTTCTTTTTGTGGATTTTGGTTTTTCCTTAAAAATATAATTTGTTAATTAGAAAAATTTGTTAAGCACAATATTTGAGTTCGAAGAGTTTTCAAAATATGAAATATTAATGATTTTTGTGGAGTTGTAATGATATAAGTAAATTGATATAAATCATACGCACTGTATTATAATACGGAGGAAATAAATTAAAAGAACAATTAAAAATTTTATAGTCGGTGAAGCACGACTATGTGATACCCTACACCATAATGTTGGTTATGGTGGTTGTTGCGGAAAATACATGAACAACCCTCGTATAATTTCATTATTCGAAACTAACATTTATGTGAAATTTATGCCTTTAAAATTGAATTTTTGAATTTTTGTAGAAGCTACATGAAACTATGGATCGACTCTTGTAAAATTTTGCACATTGCTCCACTGTTTATTATGTAATATACATAATTTTGTCATCTTGACATCAACATGAGCAGAATAACTACAAAAAATAACATCAACAAAAACAATAATAAAAACAACAAGTAAAAAATTAGTAACGCTAAAGAACTTGGACATACTTTGAATGTTATAAATTATAAATGTTGTGACAAGTTATGCGAATACCTAAGTGCTGCAGATGCCATTGATAAAGTTGTGCTGCTTTTATTTAGTATTTTATTTCCTTGTCATTGTTATACCCTCCATTATGCCTTCATATGTATGATGATAAATTAGTTTATTAACTTTGGCATGTCATGTGTAAGAAGAAATTATCTCAGACCCCATAATTTTAATATATATTTGCATCAAATCAAGATCTAAGTCGATTTAGCTATATCCGTCTGTCTGTTTTAGTCACTTTCACATCCACAATACTTGACAGAAGCTTAATGGATTTTTTATAGTTCTGAGAAGTTTCCTATTTAAAATCAGCAAAATCGGTGCAATGTATCAAAACATATAGACTAAAATCTTGGGAAAACTCTAAGTTCGAGCGAAGAAGTTTCATAAAAATGTTAATACTAAATTACATACTTCATTATCAAAATCTGTTCAGCAGAAAAATATTTATGGGCAAAAATACAACATATTTAATGACTTATTTTGTGGAGGGTATTAAGGATTCGGCAAAATCGAATATAACATTCCTAATTGTTTTTAATTTTAGAAAGGTGTGTTTGAATACAGGATGTTACGGGATTTCTAAATACATATTAAATGTATAATTTGCAAAACACCGGATAAAAGTAAAAGTTGTAATTTAATAAATGTAATACATTTTGTACAATGAAGATTAACATGTGTTTCACTTATTATATTTATGGAATATAATTTTACAAAAATATTTTAAAATAGATAGAAATTTGCTTAAAATAAATATATTTAATATTATCTACATAATAACAAAGATGTGCGAATTATTAACATAAAATATTATAAATCATACGCCATGTATTACCAAAATCGAAACATTACGTTTGCCTGTCCCTCACTTTTTGTTATTCAATCTGAAAAAAGTGCTAATACTAAGTATTTCATTAAAAAGTTTGAATATTCTTGAACCCCATTAAGTGTGTACTTTGGTACTAAGCAATAAGCCCCAACAGAGACTTACCCAATTAAAAAAATGAATTAACTTCCTAGGACATAAATAAAATAATAGCCAATACTTGTGGGTTAAATTATTTTAAAATACCTATAATATAAATTAAATATATAATACCAGCTTCGCTAAAATAAATATTTCTGAGCAGTAATCCAAATGTTTAATTAAATCTCTTTGTCCGGCTGAAAGCCGTTCTTATAGATAAAGTTTTCTTTACAAAAATATAATTTTGAATTCAGTAAACAATTTGCAATGAAAAGTAAATAACCTTCGATGACATTCAATTTTCCTTAAAGGTTCTAAATGTTATGAAAAAAGATCTAATTGAAAAATTAAATGAAATAACTACCGAAAAAATTTTATTAGGACTTACGTCATTGGGAGTTATTTCATTATGAAATAATTCAAAGTCAAGTTAATGAAAAGATCTTATTTAAACCCAGTTTGTGAGGAAAAAATTGCAATTAATTTCACATTTGTTATTGGGACATATTTCATTAGGGACTAATTTCGGGGTGCCTTATTTTTGCACCAAGTTTGATATGTAAATATATCCATCCGTCTATCTGATTGTTGGAAACGTTTTTAAAAATAACATTATTTATTGTTGCCTTAAGACTTTTCTGCTCAAAAACACGAATTATTTTCGATAATAAAAAAAATTGACTGACATATAAAACAATTAAAAAAGCAAACGGCCCACGTTTTGCTCTAGCTTCAATATAAAGCTTCTTTAAAGAGAATTTCTGCGGTCGTAAACTCTTTAAATTAAATTATTTTTGTAAAGTTCGTAACTGAAAGCTTTGGTTCTTTAATGATATATCTCAAATTAAATGTATATGTCTTTCTCAGTAAAAAATTTATTAATCCTTGTTCATCTTTATAATGAAACAAGAATGGCATAAAATGTAATTGAAAGTTTTATAGAAGATATATTTAAAAAGAAGTTTATGTACAAATTTTTAGAGATCTACAATAAATATATATTAATAATACTACTTTTACAATATTTACTTTTAATATTTTTTCCTTTGCTTAAATTGCTATTCATAACTCTGTTTTGTAGGTTTTAGACAGTAATTTTATATAAATATTTCAAATATAACGTGCGAACTTTATTGTTCACCCCAACATTTAGAAATCAATCATTTATCTTGCACACAAGTTCAAAGTAAAGCGAGAAGAATGAGTTTTCATACAATTTCCTACAAATATTGAGAAAATTATATTGTACTTATACTCATCTACCACAAATCCTTATTCTATGTTATTCTACATCTAAAATGTAGCTGATGTAGTTTACTATAAGAGGAAGAAAACATGTTGTTATTTAGTAACGAAAAATTTTTAGTTCAAATGACATTATCCCTTCCAAGAAGTAGTTTGTCGTTAATTTGTAGTGATTTCTTTGTTTGATGAAGCCATCACAGGAAAGCGAAATATCGATGTTGAAATAAATGAAGGGGCATCGAATAGGCTTTAATGAAGCAAAAAAGTTTTAATCTAAAATACTTTGACGAAAACAAATTTGTGAATGCCAATACGCTTCAAAGGATCTTTTCATTCTAAGGATATACGATTATTAGTTGAAAAATTGATGACGCTAAACCTCTGTTTGTTTTGTTTTTCTTCTAAAGTCATCATAATTGAAAACAAATAAATTTCGAATTGATTGTTTCACTAATTGATTGGATTTTATTTAGTTTTGCACTACAAAACATATCATGAAATTTAGCACATCTGTAGACCATTCCCTAGATGATGTCGAAGACAAAATTGGTTTCAAAAATGCTTAGTAAGATACACTTCTGCAAACATAACACATTAGTTAATCGTATGTATACCCTACACCACCAAAGGTGATTGGGGTATAATGCGTTTGTGCTTAATTTTGTAATGCACAGAAAAAATTTGCTACCACCACTTTTCTGTAAAATGTTAGACTGAATATCACTTTCTGAGTCGAATTAACGATGTATGTCTGTCCTTCCGTCAGGATGGCTTACAAATTGTTCATGTAAACTTTGTGAAAACTGCATGATGTTTTCCCGGAATTGAGTTTAAAGTTCATAAGAGTCCAACATATAAAGCGATTTTAAGGAAAACAATCATAAATATATTAAGTACTCTTAAAACGCACAAATCCTTAATAAAAGTTTGTACCATAATATGCTGCACTCTTTAGATTTAATTAGAAAATACATTTACATGAAAGTCTATCATTAATTATTGCTAACTACCATTAATAAACAACAATGTGGTGTACGATATTAAATAGTCGGACTAAACCAACTTTAACTTCCTACTTATTTTTATATATGTATTTTTTCCATTTCGGTGTTAAGTCAACATGTGAATTTTGTAATGTTACATAATACCAAAATATGCTTATATAATACATAAAAGTTTTAAAATTAATTTTATTTTTAAATACAATAAATAATTCTACTTTTAATTTAAATTTATTGTTTTTATTCTTTTTGGTTTCAAATTCATTTTCATTATTTGCTTCTAACATACGCAAAGCATAACTTAATACTTGTATTTTTGTGTTGTTTAGGTAACATTTGTTGTCGATAGAAACCACATTTTTATATTATTTTATATGAAAATCTGAAATCTTTTATATTATTTGTTCATTATTATATTCAAGAAAAGCTTTTTGTTGTTATTTTGGAAATATGAATAACAAATATTAAGAAGTATTAATAATTATTTTAATTATTCAGTTGATGTATACAACATTAACTTAGGAAAAGAGTATTTTCAAAATAACAGAAGCGCAAAAAGATTGGTATTGAAATAAATTCGTTATTAGCTTAAGAATTTGATCCGGGTGTAGTGTATAAAAATGACATAATAGATAACTGCTATCAATATATGTTTGCAATATCATTATAATAAATATCATTATATAAATTTCTGTAGAAAAATATCTATTATAATTAACTACAAAAAAATTAATTTGGAATCATAAGATCCATATTGGACGAACATTTACTACAGATATTATTAATAAATACATTCAAAATTAAAAAATATGTAAGTGCTGCCAAACACTACTATTTCTTTAGGTTAACTGCAACATAAAACTAACTACTAGATCTAATTCAATAAATATTTCAGGAAATTTCAGGAAATTATCTTTATAATTACAACTTTTTCACATTTTCTTCTTCAGGTAATGCTTCATATTTTTTGTATGATAACGACAAGAACATACAATGTGACCAATCAGACGGGCATATTATTAAAATCTGAACCTATTTAGGTTTAGATTTTAATAATATGCAGGTTAGTCTTTTAAGCATGCTACCTGATAAAACTATTATTTAATAAGTCCTCTCTAAAAATGTTATGGAAATATTCTCACGGCCATATTTACAACTTTAATTAAAGGAATAATTATTTATTATAAATCTAAGCATTTAGAGATGGTAAATCTTGTTCTATTATTTCATATTGCTCCCATATAAATGTCCCCCGGAATAGGGGTTTAAGTTCATAAAAGGCCAGACTCATAGGTCCCATTCAAACCCCTTAGAAATATCGCTTTGAAGGGCTTAAATCTCACATATACATTAAAAATTAAGATAAATATAAGCAAAACTCGATGTATGCAATTTTACGTATTCGGTCCATAATTTCCTCTATTATCCTTCCAAAAATATTATTTTAAAACGCACAAATCCTACATAAATATTTGTACTATAATATTATCACACTTGAATCGTCATATACATTTTCCCTTATGGTTAAAATTTTAAGTGGAGATCAAATAAACTTCTTATAACTCTATTATGGGATTCACAATTTAATTTAGTGTTCAAAGTATAATTATTTAAATTAATTTTACTTTCAAATATTTACACAATCACGTATTAAAGGCACTACATTCAACAAATATTATGGTATAAAACAGATGTACATAAATATACAAAGTGTTTGAGTTTTGAAAATTAAGGACAATAAACTAAAGCAGCCCATAGACATATACTGCTTATGTTTATGCAATAAGTGTGTGTTAGTAAATTTGGTCGAGCTTGAGAATGTATGTGTGTGACACAGACAATGCAGGATGGAAAATCAAAATAATTTTTATTTTAAAATTAACCAATACGGCAATAAAATTTTTAGAATAAATTTGCATTTTTTCACTTCTGTCTTTTTCAGTTGAAAAAATGAAAATATTATTTCTTTTTGTTAATAAAATTAAATCTTGTTCATTTGCTTGATTAGTGTGTAGTGAAAATGTAATGCACACACGTACAGAGAAGTTTATCGGCATAAGCATGAGCAGTATGTGCCTATGTACTGCAAATTCTGACATTATTTTTTCATATAGACTTATTTATTCTATGGCTAATTTACTGCAAGGTTGTCATAACTCAAAAAATCAATTTTTTTAGCAGACGTATTTTTCATTTTTGACAGAATAAGTGATTTCGTTGAAAATTTTCGAAAAGTCGCACAAAAAGGAAATTTTGGAAAGTAAAAGCGCACCTTAAAGGCGATTTGTGGAACAAAAGTGCAACAGGTGAAATTTGCCAAAATTTAACACTTTTTTAAATGTTTTGAATTATGAATTTGGCTTGTTTCCTGCTTAATATAGAAATATGATCGAATAATAGCCAGCAATTAGTTTTTTCATTAATTCAACACTATTTCATTTTGCATTATAAATTTCGTTAAAGTACAGTTGATGAATTCTTATGATTGTATCATTCTAAATTTTAATCTATTCTATTAGTTGAGCGAAATTAACGAATTTTCATGAAGTTCTATGCGAAAATGCAAGGGACATAAGGGGGAAATTTGAAAAAGTACACAAAAAGTCACACGCAGTTGAAAAAGTTGCTATGTGCTACTAAAGTCACAAGTAATACTGAATAGAATGATATTTCTTAGAATTCATGAATGAAATCTTTATACAGTTTGTCACATATTTGCAATCAAGTAAAAATCCTTTAATTATCCAATTTCTTTGAACACATTTCGTTGCTGTACCTGTTTACGAATATAAGATGCTTAAATCTTATATTCCCAACTAAACTAAAAGATAATAACAAAAGAAGAAATGTACTCAATTTGAAAAGTATCAAATAAATATTTGCAAGAATTATAAAAACATGGAAAATATTTTGAAATGGAATGCAATTTTCAAGGATTAAAAACGTATTCCTTGTTAAAATAATGTCCTTTAAGATACTAAAAACCTTAAAATTCCACGTTATAATTGTTAAAAATGAAAGTTTCAATAAATATAAAAGCAAATCCATTATGGGAAACGATACTATGTGATACTCCACATTCAGGATAACATGCAATATCATTTCCAATACAGAAAATGAGGAAAGACCAAATTTAAAACAATCCACAGGGTGGTTGTTAGTAGGAAGCCGTGCGAATTAAATGTGATATTTTTAAACCTGTATATAACAAGTATATATGGAGGAGCATTTCAAATAAAAAATTATAAACTGCTAAGATATTAGACCAACTTTTACAGAGTTATCCCAATTTATCCGAAAATAACATAGGCTATAAAAATGTTCGGTAGAATCATAGGGCGAGGTACCCCATATAAAGCAAATATAAAATATTTCAATAACTACTTTTCACGAGAAAATGTAAGAAGTAAGAAAATGTTAATTGTTTCAGTCATGAAATGTCCTACGCCATATTTATAGTAGTTAATAGTTAATACGAAAAATTTTTGAACAACCCTCGTATAATATTTTATTTATTGCGGGTTGTACTTTATGCGGTTGTCGTTGGATATTATATATAGTCATGGTAAAATTTAGAAAAAAGATTTCTATTTTTATATTAATCTTACAGGATATAAAAATACAGTACCACCATAAAGTGACATTTTCGTATGAGTATTATTTAAGAACTATGAAAAATTCTGACTCGAATCGTGTACTTAAAGGGTTCTGCCCACGTATAAATAATTAGAAAAATTATTTTTTTATACTCTACACCACCAGTGGGGATATTATTCGTTTGTACAACAGTTTGTAACGGGCTGAAAAAATAATCCCACTATCACTTTTAAGTAAACAGTTTGACTCAGAATCACTTACTGAGTCTGTCGGACTGACTGTCCTTGTAAAGCTTGTTCGCAAAGTACAGTTCGTAATTTTGTACTATTTTGACCCAAGTACGATACTCATTTAAATTGTTAATGATACAAATGACCCCCAAAATAACGCTTTTAGACCATAAAATTCCTAAATATAAAACGACTTTAACCAAATTTATCGAAAACAAGTCTTATTATATTCTAGGAGGAAGTACCAATTTATACGAGGATCGGTCTATTATTTATCATAAGTCACATAAAACAACCTTCCCAAATATCATTTTGAAACTCATAAATCGCTCATATTTATGGGTATTGTACAAGTATTTAATCAAATTAAGAATATAAGCCAAAACCGCTGTACGAAATTATCCAAGTATGTGTCCATAATTATTTCTAACACTCGTATAACCCTCCAGAGAATATTTCTTTCAAAATGCATAAATTTTACATAAAATATAATAATGTATTGCACACATAAGTATTAATAAAAAGCAAATTATACGAGACAGATCACAAATTTTTCATAGCAGCTATTTACAAACAACAATGTATTTTAGAGTATTACATAGTCGAGCTTGACCGACTATAAGATTTTTGCTTGTTTTTTATTTTTATAAAAAATTATAGTATATATTAAATTCTGAATTTGTATGTCCAATTTACTATAAAAGCTATGAAATAATTTTCTCTTGAACATAATAGAAAGTTTTTTTGTCATTAATAATATTGACATAAAAAAATAAAATTATTTCTTTAAAATTGCATGATATAAATTTTTTAAATTAATTTGGTGTTAAACATTCAATAAATAATACTTTAACGATAACTGAAAATTTAATTTTTTAAATTATCATAATGAACAATGAAGTTTTTTATCAATAAGAATTGTTTATTGAACGCAATATACATTTTCAAATAATTAAGAATTTTGTTTTCTAATTGAAAAATGTTTACATAATTAAAATGAAACAATGATTATTAATAAACAAATGAACAATGATTAAAAATAAACATTTAATGTTTTAAATATCAAAATTTTGACTATTTACAAGTGAATGAAAAATAATACAAAATTTTAATAGATGATAAAATGAAATGTCCTTACAATGTAAATGACAATGACACAATTCAATGTGACAAAACCAATTTATAACAAAATCCGCCAAAAAACTAAGTCTTTCTTTTAACAGATTCAACGACAAAACACAAAATATAAGCGAATAATGTTAATGACAAAAGCTACATGAATATAAAAGCTCTTAGAACGTAAAATAAAACAAGGAATAAATCCAGTAAAAATAATATTTTTTTTTTTGTACAAAAATACTATAGCACACTGCATTGAACAGTGATCCCAATAAGAACATGTAAAAACTGTTTATATCATTTTAACACAGAATTTCAAACAAAAAAAATTATAAAATATTATTTTTAATATCTTGAGTGCTTCTTTAATGAACATCGTATTTTTTTACATTATTAATTCTCTTTCGGATCTTTTAATAAACACTAAACATTTTTAAACTAAACATTTTTATATAACTAGAGAATAATAGGCGAATTTTTTTACTGCTATAATAATACTGAAATTTTTTTAAATTTTATGTAACCGATTTTTTACAATACATAGAAAAAACAGGAGTCTTATTTTTTTAAATTTAAAATTTTTATTAGCTTTTAACCAATTTAAGAAAATGTGTCATATAATATGTTAGAATATAAACATTAAACGAAAAACACGTTAATAAACTTTAAAATCAATAACTATATATCTCAAATTTTAATCATAATATTTTTCTTTTGACATTTACTGACAACCCCTAATATGTTCTAAATAATATACAACACTTACTGTTGCATTTTTATACCCTCCACCATCACAAAGGGTGCTGAGGGTATATTAAGTTTGTCATTCCGTGTGTTACGCCAAGAAGGAATCATCTCAGACCCTACAATGTATATATATAATTGCATCAAAACAAAAACTGAGACGATTTAGCTATGTCCGTCTGTCTGTCTGTCTCTCCGTCTGTTGGAAACATTCTCATACTCCCATAAAAGGCCCCTTCCCTGAATATGATTTATACCTTATAGAACTCCTAAGTTTGAATCAATTCTATTGAAATTTGGCACAATTAACTTTTTAACTATTCTGAATATATATTATAAATGTTTTTAACATGGTTCTATATTTTGATATAGCTCCCATATAAGACCCCTTCCCGGAAAACGGGTTTGAGCTTATAGAACAAATAAATAATGACCAATTCCATTGGAACTCAGTACAATGAATATTTTTTAACTGTTTTTAATATATATTCTTAATTAGAACAATCTCGATCCATATTTTGATGTAGCTCCTATATCAGGCCCCTCACCGAAAACAGTTTTCAGCATATAAAACGATAAATAAAGACCAATTCTATTGAAATTCGAGACAATTATTTTACTAACTGTTCTGAAGATATTACATTAATTTGCCTTATCTCGCTTCATATTTTCATTTCTTTCTTCATTTTGGAAAACGGGTTTGAATTTATAAAACATTTAAATAAAAATCAATTCCATTAAAATTTTGCACAATGATTTTTCTAACTATAATCAAAGTATATTATAAATATGAACAATCTTGGTCCAAATTTTTCTGTTGCTCGCAAATAAGACCCCTTTCCGGAAAACAGTTTTGAGCTTATAACAAGCAAATTTTTAATTTTTATAACCTCCACAATACAAGTGGTGAAGAGAGTATATTAACTTTGTTATTCCGTGTTTAAAGCTGTGTAATTATTTCAGACCCCGTTATGTATATATATTCATGCTTCAAATCAAAATCTCAGTCGATTTTCGTCAATCTGTCTGTCTGCTCACATCCACAAAAATTATTAAAAAGCTTATTTAAAAAGTCGCACCAAAATTAGATTTTTAAAAAAAGTGTCAAAAAGTTTAATTTATAAAAAATCAATTTTTGAATTGTTTCATATTAGTAATTTTCTATTGGTTTGATTTACAAATATGCTTGAATAATATTTAGCAATTATTATTTTTATGATTTTTTTTGATGTGTTTTGATTTTTATCACTCAAAATTTAAAAATTTCACACATTATATATTTTATACTTATTTATATAATACTTTGTTAAACCAAAGTAATTACTTTTTAGACCAAAATTTTTAATTATAAAAAAGAAATATTGTTTGTTTGGTCCAAGATACTAAAAAATTCATGAATTAGAACATGAATGGGTTTCATTTTACATGCGCTTTTAAGAATATTGTAGTCTAAAGTTCATATCAACCGATACACACATAAAATAATGCCCAATTTCCAGCATTAATTAACAAATTATGGAATTATTCTTTCAGAAGTCTCCTTCATGGCATTATAAGCGAAATGACTAAGTTAGTACACCCTCATCACCGGTTGTTGTCGTGGAGGCTATAAAAATAGTTGTGACGATTTTCAATACAAATGATCTTTTCCTTTTCAAAGAAGGGATCTTTTATAGAAGTTAAATCAAATAATAGTCTCAGCTTAATTCAATTATTTTATACTTTTGTTCTAAAATGTATGTCTGAAGTTTCAGAATCTCATTCTTAAAATTCCCACTTAATATGACAATGATTTTTCATATATTAAGATATAATTTTTCTTTTCTTTTGAATCCGATTTCAATGATTTTTAAATAACTGTATATTGTTATTAAACACTATCTGAATCCAATTACGTTTTTTAGAAATTTTCTAAAAGATTTTCATTGCAATTTGAGGTTAACTGTGGTGTCAGGCAGACGAACATGGCCAGTAAGATTTTGATTTGATGCAATAATAATACTTTATTTGTCTTTGATGATTCCTTCTTGGCGTTACACACGGAATAAAAAAAAATTAATTTATTTTTAAATATATTTAAGTTCTAAAAATTCCTAAGATATACGATATTAGATATTTCCGATAAATTAAGGTTTTGATTGCAAGGAGATCTGCTGTTAAAGATTTATGCAGTACATTTTATAAAATTTACTAAATAATTTATTATTAATTTCGTTTATAAAGAAAATACGACTCCCCATGTCGTAGTAAGAAGTGTTTTTTTAATAATGACGATATTTGTGACAAATTTCATGAAAATTTAATAATCCGCTTTTCATTA
This sequence comes from Cochliomyia hominivorax, assembly GCA_004302925.2. Lineage (NCBI taxonomy): Eukaryota > Metazoa > Arthropoda > Insecta > Diptera > Calliphoridae > Cochliomyia > Cochliomyia hominivorax. The sequence continues at coordinate 71,363,966 of PYHX02000413.1, read as the reverse complement.
TTCATTTTCAAAATTTATTGTTATTGGTTTAAAATTTTCTCTCTAATGAACCGATACTGGCAGTTTTAATAACAAGATACTCTGAATATATGTAGATATTCAGAATAAATTTCATTGATCTCTTTCAGTTGGTTTGGATGTGAGAGTGCATACAATGGACAGACGGGCTTCACTAAATTAAGACAGATTTTGATTTTACTTAGTAATTTATACTTTGTAGGGTTTTATATGATTCTATGATAAAGTTAAGATTATTTATTTTAATTATAGAATTAAATTAATATATGTAATTAATCGTACATATTGGTTGCCCATTTTTGCCTTATAACTCTGCATTTGTGTATCTATACATCGATGTCGTTAATACTAAAGTGAAGTTTGATTTTTTTTTCAGCTATTTAAATTGAAATGAAAATTTCAATATTTTATATTTCAAAAAATTTCCTTTTATGCAAATGTCTTTATGTAATTATAATATCATAAGTTGTTTAATCATACATATGATTAACTCTCAATGATAAAATCTGTTAACTATTGCTATCATTTTTTCCGCTTGCTCATCACTTTGTTGATGTCACTTTTTCCAAATTTCATTTATTAATAATAGTAGCGAATGATTGTTTTTCAATCATATACATATCAGAGATTATAAAACCCAACCTTCATAACTTTTTCTTTCATATAAGACTTTCGCTTATTCATGTTTTATTTTTAATATTTTTAATTTTGTCTTTTGATGTCAATAAAGAACAAAAGCAATGAGTTATAATAAAAGTAAAATGAAACGTGATACTTAAGAATATGATTTCAAGCACTTTTTTGGCTTTCGAAATAATAATCTAAGAATTTACTATATTTTACACGTATTGACCGTAAGAATTACTATAATTTTGACTATACATATATTATATATCTTTTATAATCCAAGAAAGTAGAATACATATTTCAGTTCATATTGGTATAGAGATGTACACATTTGTATGTAAATGACAACAATATTCACATGCTTATCATCAATTTGTATATTAGAAAATATCAATAACATCAACGCGCTTCCCTCATATGTCTGAAATTATCTCAGCTTAGTACTAATGTAAACCCATAGTTAAAAGTAAATCCGTATATATGTCTATAATTTTGTAACACTAAGTAAAAATTACCCAATATGTAATAATATAATCAAGAAGCAAAATCAATGTAACATCAAGGAAAAAAATATAGAAACCACAAATTTTAAGGCAGATCCAAAAAGTAATCTGAATTATTTATTACACCTATTGAATATAGACATAGTATTAGAAACTGCTACATAATACCTCAATGACATATGTTAAAATTGATGTTATCTGTTTAAATTAAATCCATACGATCAAATGCTATATTGTTTAATGACAAATTAATAATTATATTTTTAAGCTTAAATTATTTTTATAAAATATCGCATTAGATATCATTCTATATTTTGCATTATGGGTGTTTCTGAAAATAAATGTGCAAAGCTTTAATACATTAAATATTACATATTATAAAGCTCTTACTCATTGAACATGTAAACATTAATATGTATGTACAAAGATCGTAGATAAATGTAAACATGTGAAAATATTCACAGTTTGGTGGAGAAATGCGGTAACGATTTTATATTTTTAGCAAATGGTTTCCTATTTTCTCCACTGTAGAAAAAGATTCGTTTTTATTTTAATTTTTTTTACTTTAACTAAAAACTTGACCACATCACCAAGTGGTATATTAACTTTGTAGCTTCATATGTAATGTCAAGAAGGAAACATCTAGGACCCTATGAAGTATATATTTTCTTTCATTTAATCAAAATCTGAGTTGATTTAGCTTTGTGCGTCTGTCTGTGAAAAACATTCTCACGCCTACACTGAACCAAAAAAGGAAGTACATACAATGGAAAAGGATGTAGAATTGAAGAGAAGTAGGTTATATATCAGCTAACAAAATATTTATTCATCATAACGAAAATGTTTGTCAATTTTTCGTAAATTCTTAAAAAATTTGTGAAAAATATTTAATATAACTATTTGAATTTGTTAATAAAAGTGTAGTTAATTTGAATAAATGTTAATAAATTTGAATTATAAATTATTCAAATTGACAAAAAATTCTTTATATTGATAAATATTATTCAATTTAAATACCATATTTAAGTTAAATTTACAAAATTTCAGTTAGATTGAAGAAATAATTACGTTAAATTGTTTTAATAAATAAATTAATTAATATAAAAGATATTAAGTATAAAATATTTCATGAAAAAATCCGATACGATCAGGGTAAGAGTTCTCCAAACACAAAGAATATATTAATTATGGAATATCTAAAGATCAACTACGGAGAGAATTCGGGCGCAATTTTTTTTCAATACACATCGATTTGTGAAATTTCTTTCGAGATCTAGGAATGAGGAAAAATTTTGTACAGCAAAGCGAACCCGGTAAAAGCTAGTTTTAAATAATAATTAAGTAGTATATAAACATAATTGTTTGTTGTTGTCCTAAGCAGTTTTCTCTTTAAAATCATATTCAGTCTACTTAAAACGTTGTAACCGTCCAAAAGTAAAAAAAAAATATTGATTGATATCTGGACATTCTGAAATTTCTGAAGAAAAAAGTCTTCTAAATATTTAGCAAAAATTAACTAAGCTTTCATAGATTTTATCCATAATATAAAGTTGTATTTACTTCGTCATCGTACAAGTCAGCAAAATCGGATGACAAAAAAAAGAGTTATAAGATAAAATATGAATAAAAGGTTTGATTCACACCAATAAATTTAGCTTCCATATAAAGCCCCTTCCAGGAATATGATTTAAACCCTATAAAACTCTTTAATATGGATTCTATTTTAATGCAGAAAAGTTGTTACACTAGCTGTTTCTAATATATGTTAACGGTTTTAGCGGTTCATGTTTTGCTATAGTTTTCTTTTAAGTCCCTTCCTTAAAAGTGTATAAAAATAAAACTAATTTTATCGAAATTTGGCAAAACTATTTTTGTTACTGTTTGAAATAAATGGCATTAGTTCCATGCTTATCGTTTTTTTGCACGTAGGATATATAAGGAACCGTGAACGGTTTTACTCAATTTCACGCTTTACCATCAGGTTGAGACCTTTTTATATTCGAAACAAATTTAGAAATTACTGTCTATCAATATTTCGCTATTCAAAAAATATATTTTTCCAAATTTTATTAAATTTTTTATGCGATGATCTGCAAATGGTACTTCGATTTTTATTACACACGAGGTTCCTAACTTAGCAATTTGTACTCTGTATAATTAATTGAGACGCTTTGAAGCCAGGTTGAAGAATATGAGAACAAAAGTAAATTTACGAGAATGTAAGCACGCCAACTTAGCTCTTAGAGAAGAAACTGTATGCCAGTTTCTCTCAATGTTTTTAACATCCTTTAGGGTGATTTTGTCACATAACTTGATATTAATTTTGATAGACGATATTTCGCCAAGATGTATTAATTTCAAAGCCTCCAGTTTACAGTGGTTGATTAACCACGACTTGCAAAACGAGTATTAATATTTTGCAGAGGGCATAATCTAAAGTTTTATAAAAAATAACTGCCACACTTTTTTTTTTTAAGGACTTAAAAAAAATTATGAATAGATCTTCAAGTAAAGGTAAATATTTAGTTTTACTGAACTAACAAATGGAAAGAAATGGAAAAATTGAAATCCAATTTTATAAACATTAAATATTAGTCTTATTTTTGCACCAGACTGTTAAACGATGATGATAATTTCACATAACAAGAATTGTATATTTTTTCTTTATTTTTCTCTTCATATGAACGTATACCTCTCACTTTCTGTACACATATTTTATCATAGAAGAGTAGAGGTAATGATAAAGCCAATCATTTTCTTAATCATATTATGGTTTTCTATATTTTACTAATTGTATAATTTTGTCTACGTAAACATGGATTTGTTTACACAATAAGTGGAGCTGCCTACTATTTTATTAGTTTTTGTATATTTTTATAGTGTGTTATAATGGTTTGGAGCTAAATCGTATACAATTTTTTGACATTTCATTTGCTATCGATGATATATTTTTATAATACTGAAAGACAATAAATAACAATGGCCAACTAAATGTCTCAGATAATGATGTGCTTACTTTATTACACTTTATACTGTTAAAGTGTCACATATCAGAAAAATATTAAAGCTTTATTTGTGGATTTCGTTCCAGTTTCTTAGAAATTTATTAAAATTTAAATGAATCTTCATTTCTATTTCTCCTTTTACTATGTAAATTTGCCAAATTGTACTTTTGTTCCGTAATAAATTAATGTATAAATAAATAATTTTGTGAACCCAAATAACTTTACAACCAGCGGGTGCCAAGTGTAATAATCAAATCAAAATGTAATAATCAAAAACTAAGACGATTAAGCTATGTCCGTCTATCTATCCGTCTGTCCAGCTCTTGAAAACATTCTCTCGATGAACTGATTCTTATGAAATTTGGCCTGAATATTTGTAATAGTCCTCTTTAGTTTGCTATTTAAAACTAGAAATATCGATTCAGTAAGGAAAGAGTTATAGACAGCAACCTCAATTCGATTTTAAAATTAAGAAGAAAATATTTTATAAATTTGCAATTAAAACCAATTCGATTTTAAAAGAATTTACCAATTAAGTACAGCTTCAAATACTTCGTTATAGTTTAAAAAAATCAAAAAATCAACAAAGGATTAGTAGAAAAAGGAGTACAGTGTAAATAAGGCATAATGTTCACATAATCCGAAATCGGTTATATGAAAAGTTTTCTGAAATTCGCTACATGGTTTTTCTTTTATCTTTTAACAAATCCAAAGAAATAAGAAAAATTTTTGGCGCCATTATCTGACCAAGATCCCAAGCAATATAAATTCCCTTCTCGCAATATTGTTTTAAGTTTATTAAACCCTTAAATATAGGCCAATCCTATTGAAATAAATATATTACTTATTTCACGAATATAAGGCCTATTTTTAAAAAAGGATTTTGAGTCTAGAAAACTCTTCAATAAATAAATTTTAACTAAATAAATTTTATTGAAATTCCACACAAATATTTTGTTTAGTGTACTTATTATATATATGTAACTAATTTGACGAATTTTATGATTTTACGCTTGTAAATAAAGACCATTATTTATGTTTAAGCTGGCATAAATCGGTCCATATTTTTCTACAGCTGCCTTTTAAGGTCCCTTCTTGAAATATGGTTTTAAGCTTATAAAACTCTTAAAGGAAATTGTGATGAATATCGGTCCATATCTTTCTGAAACTCCCTTACAAGTACCTTTCTGTTAAGTATTTTACCATAAAAAAGTCTTAAATATAAAACTCTTAAATTGATTTCAAATTCGCTGTAATTTGACACTCAATTGATTCGAATTTTTGTTAATAATTAGTCGAATATCGGTCCATATTAGAAAACTGGTCCTATATAAGTCTTCTTTCTGGAAATGGAATTAGACTAAAAAAATTTTTTAATGTAGAACTATTTTATTGAAATTCGGTACAATTAATTTAAATTTTAAATCTCTATATTCGACATATTCGATGATTCCTCCGATTGAAAGTCCTTCCTAGAAATATGATTTGATGACTAAAATGTTTTTAAGTATTGACCGATTAAAATCTAATCTAATTTTCTTTAATATATGTAGGTAACTTCATGAATATTGCTTCCTGTATAAGATATTCGTTTCCTTAACATTTTTTATAAAGATGGTAAAAAAACTTTGGTTCGGTTTTAACATTTGAATGGAATTTATAGAATATTTTACTGTAGTACTCATGTAATATCGTGTTTTACACTATTAAAATGTAAAATTTTAATATTTATAAATCTCACAAAAAAGTTGTTATAGGATTAATATTTTATTCGGTTTAACTGACAAATAAAAATGATTTCGGTAACTTTCCATTGAACATTAATTTATATAAATAGTTTTAATTTAAAATTTTATTGTCTAAAGACAGTATCCTGATTTATTGAATAAATGCAAGAGCAACAGATTTCAGCATCTGGTAATTTCATTTATTAATCTCATATTAATTAACATTTAAAATTTTGATGAAAATAATATTAAAAATTAAAAATTGCAGACTTAAAATATTGGTTTTACAAAAAAAAGGTATTGAAATTCAATCGAAATCTAAAGTGATATTTAAAATATACATTTACCATCTGATATATGTGAGGTGTAATTTAATTAGTAGATTTTAATGGTTTCCTTCTATTATCATTAAGTTTTAATCCTTTAAATTTTTAATTCCTTTGCTTTAAATTCTTTGCATGCATTAACCTAAACTAACAAAGAAGAAAATCGGACGTTTTGCTTTCAACATCGACCTTTTTTTCTAAAATTTGGTTTATCATTTTGTTTATTCTTAACTTAATTTTATTTAAAAGGTTTGTAATGCATCCATGGCTAATGGAAACAGTTATAAAATTGAATGTAGATACTGTGAGCGTAAAAAGAAATTGTACACCTTAAACAATTATATTTGCAGAAATTTTTTTCCATATATATTTTATACTTAGAGAATATATTTTATTTTCCTTAATATATCTATTTCTGATTTTATAAAAAGCTAATGAAATTCTAACACCAACAAAAACAAAAAATCATCATGTTCATAGCGTCAAAATTAATTGTACACTATCACTATTTTTAAATAAAAATTTATTAAAAATAGTATTCAGTTTTATTGCCATTTGATTTTATAACAGCTTGCAGTCTTCTGGGAATCGAATCCACTATGTTTTCTCTTACTTCCTCCATTATTACCGACTTGAGAGAATCATTGCTTAGAACTTCCCTTTTGCCGATCCAAATGCCTCCACAAGTGTTTAATCGGTTTGTGATCAGATGCTGGGGGGTGTGATCCAACTATTTGGGAGTATGGTAAAACAGCTATTCCTTTACTGTTTTGGCAGTCTGCTTAGGATCGTTGTCTTTTTGAAAGATCCAAGTTCAATCCAAACCAAATTTTTCGACACTCTGTGCCAAGTTCTCTTTTAAAATGTTGATGTAATCTGTTTTATTCATAGTTCCATCTATAAAAATTAAATTACCTAAACCATTGGCTGCCATACTTCCCCACTTCAAACCGAACCATCAATATGCTTCACTGTGGACATTACATTTTGCTGCTCAAATTCAGTATTTTTCGTTCTCCAAATTTTACAGTTTTTTACCAAAAATTTCAAATATCCTCTCGTCGGTAAATGGCATATTGCTTTAGAATTTATTTGTGTATTTTTCGTATCTATTAACAAACTCTTGACGTCAACGTTGATTAATTACTAATATATACGTTTTTATTTTTGGTAATCGTCTTTACAGTCCATTTGCATGTGGGGCTCTACGTATTGTTCTAGAACTAACTTTAATACCTGTGCTTTATAAAATATTTTTGGCTATTTTAACAGAACTTTCTGTTGGATTTTGTTTCACTTTACTCGTAGTAGACCGTATTTTATTATTATTTAGTTCGGCTGGCCTTCCAGATTTTGGCCGATTTTCAAAATTTTGATACTTTCTGTATTATATATTTGGCAGCGTTATGACTTCTTGCATTTATGGAACTAATCCCACGCACAGATTTTCCTTTTTTGTTATATTTTAACACAAGCTTACGAATATCTAAAGAAGTTTGTTTATCCATTTTCCAAAAATCTTCTACTTTGATTTGCTCGTGACAAAGTCAAGTCTATAAGTAAACTTTATAACTAACTAATATTACTTAAAGTTTCATAGTAAAACGAATAAATATTTTGTATATTTTTCGTTGATGTTAGAATTTCTCTTCTTTTATAAAATCAGAATTAAATAAATACATTAAATAAAAAATATAGTATATATTTTCCAACTTTAAATTATATAAGGAAAAATTATTTGCAATTATGGTTTAAAGTGTACAATTTCTTTTGAAGCTCACTGTATAGGACGTTTTGTTAATTTTTTCCACAAAAATTTTTTTAAACACAAATTGTTCTTTTTTGTAGTCTTAGGATTATAGAAAGTTTTATTTGTTTAATGTTTTCCTCTTAAATTTCTTTCGTCATTATAAATTTATTGTGCCGAATTTGTATAAAGAAAGGATTTTGGGAATAAAACACAAAAAATTTTAAATGAAGTTTATTTCGTGGATAGAAAGAAAAAGTTTTAGCAAAATGTAACAATGAATAAAATAAGCTTTTTATTTTATTCATTAATGCGTGATTGATAAAATGCGTAATTGACAAAAAACGAATACATCAAATATAAACGATCGAAAATAATTGTATTCTTCCTATAATGCTTTGGTATCTTTGAAAACGTTAGATCTTGAAGATTCATATTTTTTTAGAAAATTTCAATAAAAAATTTAATTTTGATTTTTTAATAAAATAGTTATATAAAATTTAATAATTTTGTAATAATAACGATATTTATTTAAAATTTCAATTTAACATATACGAGGTTGACCATGAATGGGAGAATTATGAAGATTTCCACTTGTCCATGAAGGTATACCCAAATTTTCCAACCCATATAATGTTTACACTTTTGACTTTTTGGATAACCTTTTTATAAGGGCCTTCGGCCAGAAAGTACTGTCTGCCTATTTATCGACCGAGAATAACTTAAATAAGATTATACCTTTGCGTTTTGAGACCTCGAATAAAGAATTTAATTATATAAACTATATAAGATTCTAAATATATTCTTTTATCAAATAAAAAAAAAAAGAAAGTAACCACAACGGACTTCATCATTGTGGAAGAATAACCAACATCAGATCAAACCAAACAAAGTTATAGGTAAAAATATTCTATATGTTAACACACTCCAAGATCACTGTGTCACAAAGATCTCAATTTTGAAAATAATATTCTTAAATTGGTAACATGTGCTTATAAAGAACTAACAGAACAGAATGTGGTTTTAAAATTATTAAAGTCTTAAATATTTAATTAGCTAATTCTGTTGAAATTCAGCACAATTTTACTAACTTGAACATTTCCAGAATAACACCTTTTCTAAGTTTTACGTTGCAATCTAATTGGATTTAAAAAATATCCAAAAATCTAAACAGCAGATATTAAAATACATCATCATTGTTTCATATAACAAAGTTGTTCATAATTTTTTGAAATTTTCCATAAAAAAATAGTTGTGATATAATAACAAGTAAGAATGCTTTATTCGGCTATGTCGAATCTTAAATACCCTCCACCACAAATTCGTGTAAAGTTAATAAGTTAGGTTCCATAGGCACACATATACTCACAAATGTATATAACACAGAAATACTTAATTAGTCATAAAATTAGTTACAATTTAGTCTATAAAATTTTTTCTACTGAACTGCCTTTTTTCTACCAAGTTTCATTGAGCTCTGTTAATTTTTGTGGATGTGAGCAGACAAAGAGATTGACGAAAATTGTCTGAGGTTTTGACTTGATGAAAGAATATATACATTATGGGGTCTGAAATAATTCATTCTTAGCGTTACACACAGAATGACAAAGTAAATATTCTCTCTCTACCACTTGTACTGTGGAGCGTATAAAAACAAAAAATATGCTTGTTATAAGCTCAAAACTATTTTCCGGGAAAGGGTCTTATATGGGAGCTACAGCAAAATTTGGACCAATATTCTTCATATTTATAATATACTTTGATTATAGTTAGAAAAATCATTGTGCTAAATTTTAATGGAATTGATCTTTATTTAAATGTTTTATAAACTCTAATCCGTTTTCCGGGAAATCCCGTTATAAGCGATCTAAAGGAAAATTTGGACCGATAAAGGGCAAATTAATATAATATCTTCAGAACAGTTAGAAAAATAATTGTGTCGACTTTCAATAGAATTGGTCTTTATTTACTCGGGAAGGGCGTTATAATGGAGCTATATCAAAATATGGACCCATGTTAACAAAATTTATAACACATATTTATATGTTAATAAAATGTATAACATATATTTAAAATAGCTAGAAAATTAACTGTGTCAAATTTCAATAGAATTGGTTCAAATCTAAAAGTGTTATAAGCTGTAAATCATATTCCGGGAAGGGGCGTTGATAAAATTTATAACGTATATTAAGAATGGTTAAAAAAATAGTTGTGACAAATTTTAGTAAATTATCTTAAAAATTGCGGCCCATATGACACAAAGAGCTTGGGGTGTATCAAAATTTTGCCTATAATTTTTTTCCGGTTAATCGGATTTTGATAATTTTTTGCACGATGATGAAACACGTGCAGTTGTATGCTAAAATAAATTTTTTGTTTAAGTCCAATAATTTTTTCGATGAAATTATAAGAGTTCATTTTCGAAATTTTGAGGTTGTTTCAGACCGATATAGCTGGTTTTAAATAGCGAACTGCTTAGAACAACAACAAACAATGTGGCCAAGTTTTATTGAATTCGGTTAATTATTCTAGGCGTGAGAATGTTTCCAACAGACAGACAGACGGACAGACGGACAGACGGACATAGCTAAATCGACTCAGTTTTTGATTTGATGCAATAATATATATACATTGTTGGGTCTGAGATGATTCCTTCTTGGCGTTACATACAGAATGACAAACTTAATATACCCTCACCACTTGTGGTGGTGGAGGGTATAACAAACCCGTGAAAATCAAAAGGTGCCAGTTTGTCGAAATTATTTTTTTTATTATTTAATTAAATTTTAATACTGTTAAATATAGAGCAACTTTATTGAAATTCAGTATAATTTTTTTAAGTATTTTTAAAATATATATATCTTGAAATATTTTAACTATAGATAAATACTATCAAAATTCAGACAATTATATATTTGTTTTCAAAAAATTTACTAATATCATGAATAAGAATAACACATTTCCTCTCAACATTTTCATTAAAGTTTCTTTCGAGCAAAAGATTTTTTGAATGTTTCAATATATTAAGGTGACATGGTTGGATGTAAATCTTTTGCGAAAACTTTTACTTCGAGTTACCACATTAGAGATTTAAATTTATTAAAGCTTTAAAGAAATTTTACTTAATAAATTTTAGAAAGGGAATTTTTAAATTATTCGTTAAGTATTACAAGTCTCTGAATCTATAATAGTAAATTTCAAACAATTTTGTGCATAGAAATTATGAAGTCCAAACATTTGAATAGAGTGCGCAGAATTGAAATGTAAAATTTTTATTTCGCATATTTTTAAACTGTAACAGAAATTTCGCTTAATTTTCATATCAAATACATACTTTATTAGAATATATTTTGAATTAAACAATTAGGATCTATCTATGCTATCTCCCTTCAATTGAACCATTAAATATTGTGAAACTTTGAAACTGTTACGGCAAACCTCATACATATAAATCATTCTAGGTATTTTAGATAAGAAACAAGGAACATTTCACATTCAAATCGAGAAATGTTTATTTTTAAGATAAAACTAGAAATATTATTGAAATTTTGAATGTAGAATTTTGTGAAATAAAAGAACATTTTATTATCGCATATCTATGAAACTCATGTGGTTGATCGATATTTAAATTAATTTCAAGTAGAACTGGAATTTTTTTACAAAGTTTAGCACCCAATATTTTGGACAGACAGTTGAGATTGAGTAGTGTTTCCTTGGGTTAATACTATATATTTCTGATATTTAACATGTTTTAAACAACTTCGTTTGAAATTATTTATTTTATACTGTTCTTTTATCGAAATATAATTCGGTACAGTCGAGTATAATATCATTACTTCTCAATAAATTCACTATGTACGTGTTGTTATATAATAAATAAAATTTTGTTTATTGTGAGTGATTGACACAAACAAGCGAAATAATTTAAATTTTATTTACAATTCTGAATTAAATATGAGCACATCGATAAATATTTCTATTAAATTAAATATTTTTATAGAGAATGTGTCACTGGCGAACAATATGAAAATATATAAAATTATATCACCACCCAACTTTTTTGAATAAATATTCGTTGAAAGTATTAATGCAAATTATCATATTTGATAAATTTATGCACATAACAATGTCAATATGGATAAAATTATTAAGTTTAAATCTGCTGGTATAAATTTGTAACAGCGGTATTGAATTACCAAATGTCCCACATTGTATCATATGACAGAAATGTGAAAAAATTAGTAACTTCCAAAAGGCTAGTCCGACATCAAACAGTGATTACTGAGGTGTAGGTGATTTTAATGTTTGGACTTGTACTGGTGGCTTCTTTACATGGTTCTTAAGTTGAATACCTTAAGCAATAAATTTATTTTGAAGGATCCAGATTCCTTATGTTTGAGTTGATTTTAAATATACATTTGGATATGGCTTCCACATAAGAACTATTCACGAAAAATGGTTTTAAGCTTTGTTATTTGTTTATACATAAACATAGACAGAATCTATTTAAATTTCAATAACTGGTCCATAAATTCACCCATAATATTGAAAAGGATTCCAAATTGAGAAATGAATTTTAAGAGCATTATTCAAGATTTTTCTGAAGCTCCTATAGAAGGCTCCCATTCCAAGTTGATTTTTGAACTTACTATAATTTTAAAATAAGCTGATCAAAAGTAAAAAGAAAGTGGTGGAGGGCATTTGAGCTCCGGCACAACCGAATATAACATTCATTTACTTGTTAAACATGTTTTAATTTACAATTTTACATTTAAAATGTATTTTTGCATTTTTTGGTAGCAAATAATATAACAACACATAATATTCATATTATGTAATGTATATTTGATTAAATTAAAAAAAAAAAACTTTATTGCATTTAAAATGATTATGGTTATAATAAATTTTGGCTTTCAATATTGGAAAAATAAAAATGCGTAAAAAAACTCTCTCAACTAATATCGAAATATTCTAATATGTCCAATAATATTTCACCACAAATGTAAAAACGTTTTATTTAAACTAAGTGAAGAAAAAATTTATTCAATTTAAAATCAACTATATTCAACGTTGATTTTGCTTAAACAAGTGAAGAAAATCAATTTCTTGGAGTTGCTCTATTTACTCTATTGAATTCTTGACCGTAGAATGCTGAAAATATTTATGTTTAAGTTGTGTATATATACATACAAATAACACAATAACAAAATAAAAAATTTTCCCAAAGCTAAGCAAAAATATTTTTGAGCTTTTTAATGTTTTTAATCATTCATAGTGGTACTGCGGAAGGTCTAATGTAATGAATTCAGAGATTTCAAGAGTTTAGAAATCTTATATAAATATATTCAAGCAGCAGTGTTACCGTTGGTGCGACTTTAGTCTCAAATTTAGACTTTTTCAAATGATTGTGACTTTTTATGAACTTTTTAAAATTTTCCCTTTTGGCCTTTTTTTGTAATTTGAATATTCGGCATAAATCTTCAAGAAATTTTATAAATTTGGCTAAAAAAGAACATATCTATAATTTTTTATAAATTATGTATAAAAAAATTAAAATTAAGAATGATAGAATCATAAAAATTCATCAGCTTCACTTCTACGAAATGTGTAATGGAAATCGAAATATTGTTTAATTAAAGAAAAAACAATTATTGTCTATTATTCAAGCACATTTCTATATAAAGCAGGAAACAGAGCAATAAAACATTTTAAAAAGTGTAAATTTTTGGCAAATTAAACCGGTGCCGAATTTTGTTCCACAAATCACCTTTTAGGTGAGACTTTATTTTACAAAATCCCCATTTTAAAAGACTTTTCGAAATATCTTAACGGTAACACTGGCAAGCAGATTTAATAATTGCTTTTAAAAAAGAGAGTATATAAACTTAGACATTCTTTATGTAGCACTTAGAATGTATTAGCTAAGACTCTATTAAATATATTTGCTCCAAATCGAAATCTGAGTCGATTTATTTATATCCAACTGGATGTTCACATTCATGCTAATAAGCATAACTCCATTAAATTTGCTTGATAACATATTATTGTTCTAAAATGTTCATTATCTGAGACAATCTCCAAAAAGCAAAAATTTTTAATATTGATTACAAATAAATGTTTTATTTTATTTCTTTGAAACTTAATGCAGATATTTTCTTTAATGAAAAATATTAATTGCTATAGCAATATTTGATAGAACACGAGGGATTGGTAATCCATATATATCGAAAATTTTTGATATTGAAAGTATTACTTAAAATTTTACAGTATATAGATAAACCTATAATAACTGATATAACAGATTACAAAACTTTTGGATAGAGAATGTTATCCCCTAAAAAATGAACATTTAGATGGGAGAGTGTTATACTTCTCACAAACAAAAGTTAAATTTTTAATTGACAGTCGGATATACAATATATTATGGATGAAAAACTATTATAGACGAAACTTCTAATATAATATATTGCCGAAACTGCAACAGAGCATTTCATTGAATTCCTGTTACGCACAGTGGCTTTATTGCAAATGAAATTTTAATATTGCATATCTTTGAAAATATTAAAGGAACTGGCACATACATATTCTGTTTTAATATGAATTAAGTTTCCGCAATGTCCTAAAGTTTTTGTGACTTAAAGTGTATATATTCCTCAGTATGTCGTTTCAGATTGTCGAGTTTTTAAATGTTACTGATATATTCGAATGTTTTGTGCTATTTGAACTGACATTTAAGTATTAAAATTTATACTCTTACAAGATTCAACTAACTCAAGAGATAACGCCGAAAGACGTTTTCTTCTTGTATATATCTTAGGTGGACCGAATACCATTACATTTATATTTATATTTTATTTATTTCAGTTTTAAAAAACACAAGTCAAATTTCGATTTTTTTATTTACGACTATAATGTTCATATAATGTTCCTGCAAACCTCAAAGTGAAGCATAAATAGAATAAGCTCTTTTTCTTAGCATTCTCATATTAACGAAGAATCCAGGTATATATTTTTTAAAGTACTTATATTTACATAAATTTTTTCTATCAAATGACTTTCTTGTCAAAGAGAAATCCTTTTATTCTTGGATCTATTAAAAAAAATAACAATAAAATAAAAAATCTATTCTAAGTAAGAAAAAAAGTAAGCATTATATAATATAAATGTAATACATATTTATAAAATAGAAAATTGACATAAAGAATGAATTTACGGTTTCTGACATAGAATGAGCAGATACCTCTACAAAAGTCAAAGCAATTGATTTTAAGTAGATGATTAAAACTATAAAAAATCTTTAGAATTTATTGATAAAAAGATTTTTTGAGACCAAATAAATTAAATTTAATTTATTTATAAATTAAGAAGTTAACAAATAATCTTTGCAAGCACTTTCCGATTAGAGATATATAATTGTTTCGTTATTTCGAATAAGTACTAATACCAGCGCGTATACTTAATATTGTTGTAATTAGTCTTAGTTCTTTAAAATTATACATCAATCATGCGTTCCGATTTATACTGAACATTTGAACTACACTTAAAATATAACAAGTCAGAGTGTTATTTTTCGACTGTGGTGAATCTTAAGACTCCTCAACCCTCTTCATTTAGATAAATGACTGAATTTCAATGTTACGTGGATTTTATTTATTGCATCTGCCTCTCTTTGGAGGCCTAACAATAAGTATTAAAATCTTACAAACTAAATTTAAATTTTACTATTTGGAAAGATATCATCTTCCCTTTTTTATCGCTGTGACACTTACATAAGCATGGCGGTAAATCGTTCCGGAAGAGCCTTGAACCAGTTTGGACATCTGTAAGACGTCTGGCAAACGGATAAGGATGACTCCTTATCTTTTTATATAACTCTCATGTACTTTTCGAAACTTTTTCTTTGCTAACGAAATTGCCAAGACCCTATGAATGTTATTATTTCTAATGTACCAGTTATAATTCATAAAATTTTAGATTGTATAATATAGCCATTTTTAGGGCCGTTTCCCATAATTCGATATCATATATTCGTATTGGTTTTAAAACGGTTTTATACAGGATTATTTTATTGACAAGGCTTAATTTAGAATGATGGATGATAGAGGCTTTTCACTTCATACGAAGACTATTGGTTGCTATATGGCGGCACCATATAAGTCGCCTATCCAATTGAATACCGAGGTACGTAACACAATCACTCTGGGGTATGTTAACACCGTTAAGTGGAACTGCTGGACAGTTTCCTTTTCTATGCTGTATATTTAAAAATATTTTTAGCCTAAACCATATTCCGCGAAGAGGGATTGTAAGAGTGAAAATGATTGTAAAAAATTTCAATAAAAACTTAAGATTCTTATAAGATTAAAACCACTTTTAGAAAGGAGTCCCAAATAGGATCTATAGCAAATTATGATTCGATATACGTCTACATCAAAATATAGGTCCAGATCCGTAAAACTTATAACATGTATTCAAGACAGATAAACCTTTTTTTCCGAATTTCAATCAAATTGTTCTATATTGCAGAGTTTTATATGCCAAAACTACATTCTGTCAGGGGCCTTTATATGGAAGCTGGGATGAATAATGGCTCCAACACTTTATAGTTTCTTTCGGTTTTATTATTGTATCAGTTTATGATAAATTTCAACAAATTATCTTTATGACATACTTATATTAAAGTATATAAATATTTTGAATATATAACCTACAAATTTTTGTTATTGAACAGATTTTGATGAATTTTGTGCTATAAATTGTATCTTAATTCATTGAAAAAGGTCTTTTTCGGAATTTTAAGATTGTCTAAGATATATTTTTGTTAACAGACTGATATGATACCACTTGTGGTGGTGGACGGTATCAAAATATCCACATATTTTTTAAAAACCCAACCACAACTTAAAGAATATATATTAATTCATCATTCCATTAAAAGTTTTATATACTTTTGTTTGATTAATCGAATTATGAATTTTCAGTAAACGACCATGTGCGTCCACCTGGCTGTCTATGTAGTCCTTGTTCGCAAAGTAAAAGTTACAGTTTTGAAGATATCTTAATGAAATTTGATACATACTATTATTTTGGTCCAAGGGTGATGCCCCCAAATGGGGTTTTAGCACATAGAATTTCTATATAGAAGGATTTTAACCAAATTTTACGAAACTAATTGTTATATTTCAAAAGGATGTACCAAATTATACGAGAATCTGTCCATTATCCAAAATTTACGAACTAATAAATCGCACATATACGTATGTATTGTAAAAATATTTACTCAAATTAAATTAATCGAGGGTCAGTTCATAACTTTTTCTAACTGTCATAAGACCTTACGGAGAAAAACCTTTAAAACGCATAAATTTCACATAAATGTTAATATCATTAAAATGTATTGTACACATAAGAATAATAAGTAAATCAAATTATATGATTCATAGCAGTTTTTTTCAATCAACAATGTGGTGTAGGGTATTAAATATTCAGGCTAAACGAACTGCAAAAGTTTTACTTGCTTTATTATTGGTTTAAATTTATACCTTCATGATAAAATCATCTTGCAAATTATATATTTGCAGTACGTGTTATATTTTGGCAGTTAAACACACATTTATATATTTAACTCTGTATTGATTGTATTATATTATATTTCATATTTCAAGGAATTTTCCAGTGTCGATATTTTTTATTGATTTTTTGTTATGCATTACATTATTTTATAGTAATCTGCGTCTGAAAGTTAGTGCATATATGCCTTTCCACTTAAATAAATTATGACTCAATACATACATATATTTTTGAGCATAAATTAGCGTATATTCTTGCAAAAAGCCCATCAATTATCTTGTCAACTCAACAGCTTATGATATTAATTAACAAAAAAACTGTTGATGTGGATATATTATAGCAGTAAAATTAAGAATTGTGTAATAAAATCGGTTCATTAGTTATAACCTACACCTAATTTGTTGATTCTTGGCTCATGTCATTACTATGGCCCCAGGACGTACATATTGAAATTACTTATGATAAGTCAATTATTTCTCCTAACAAATGCTCCTTCCAGTATGGGGTTTATAGGTCATAAAATTGTTGAATACAAAGCGATTTTAAAGAAGCTTGGCACAAATAAGTTCAAAAAATATTCTTAAATGATGCGCCAAATCATACGAGGATTGGTTTATTATTTCTAATGGGTTTCATACAACCCCCTTAAAATTTTACTTAAAATGGCTTAAATCTCTCATATACATATTGAAATAATAATTAGGTAAATTAAGAATTTTACGAGGGTCGGTTCATAATTTCCTCTATCTCCAGTATTATCACTCCTAGAAAAGTCTCATTTTAAATGCACAAATTCTACATAAATATAAGTACCATAATATGCTGCACTCTTAAGCATAAATTAGAAAATATATTTATACCAGGGTTGTCCATTAAATTTTGAAAGGTACCATTTATAACATAAGAAGATTTATCACTTCCGGGTGATGTGGCTTCTAATTTAGTTAAACTTATAAATATGTGTGTCATCCAATTTAATCGATAGTAATATGTTCCCGAGACCAGTTACAATTTAGAATTTTTAAAATTTCTTGCAGAATATGTTTGCAAAAATATGTTAAATGTAAGAAAAATATTCAGTAAAACATAAAGTTAAATATGATTATTAAAAATGATTTATGTACATTTCTGAGTCCGATCATAAAATTATATGGATAGCGAGATTTTATGTGGGATCTAGAACAGGTTATTGGATGAATCATGTAAAATTCCGTAAATCTCCTTTTTAGGACAAGTGGGGCAAGGTAAAATTACGGACCCATCATCATCCATTCATCATCACAGGATTTACATGGCTGTCCATGGATGGACAGAAATCGTGAAATCGACACAGAAATTAATTTTGAAATATATACTTAAAAGTGGTTGTTGTATAGTTTTTTTTTCTGTCAGTTATAACTTTTGTGCAAACTTATAATACCCCAACCAGCACTGGTGGTGTAAGGTGTGAAAACGCAAGGTAACCGTAGTAAAATAAACCAAAGTTTTAATAATAAGTGGAAACCCAAAAAAAAATACAAAATAAAAATATTTAATTTTCATTTATTATATTTATTGTTAACTTTACTAAGTTGCAAAGCACTATTATTAAAGTTCATTTTGACATTTAAGCCAATACTTCAAACTTATAGCCAACTTTCAAGAACTTTTCAAACTTAAGGTTTTTTGTTTGGTTAAAAACATGAATAAAAATATATAAGTGTGTAGAAGACTTAAATGGTAGAATAAAGGATATTTAAGTTGTAAAATTCGGTAAAAAAAGATCATAAAATATATTATAAAATAGGTAACATAAATGATTCGAAAGTAAATTAAGCTGTAAAAAACTTGGGTAGGATCAGGGAGAGAGGTAACCCCCACATAAAGCAAATATTATTTATCGAATACATAAAGAACTTTTTCGGCGGAAGATTAAAAATCTAATACCAATCATTTTCCCAAAAAAAAAAAACGTTTATATGTACAAAATACAGGATGATAAGGATCAAGGGAGACATACCTCCATACAAGGCCAATTTCAACTAATAAATATCTAAAGAACTATTGAAGTAAAAGTTTTAAAATTTGGTCTCAATAACTTTCTTGAGAAACAGTTTCACTATTAAAATAGGGGACGTATAGAATCAGTAAGTATCAATCCTCAAATATTTAAAGTGAAAATATTAACATTACAATACTTTCTTAAAAAGCAATGTTGTTTATTATCGAATACCCACTGAACGATTAAAGTGAGAGTATTAGGTTTCCATTTCAATTATTTTCGTAAGGAACAGTTTTACTGAAAAAGATATAAGATGATTATGATCAGAGATGCGCTAGCCCCCATAAGAAGAGTGATAAAAATATATATGTCATTCAGTTTCTTCTAGATTTGTGCAGTAAAAAAATGTTGTTACAATTAATTTTTGTTTAAGAACGCACAATCCAAGTATTACTAAAGGTTTTCATTACTACCACAATGTTTATTTATTAACATATGAAGGCATGTACACTAGGAATACTTTGGGATGTGTATGTTCTTTAAAGTCACTTTCTAAAGTGTATTTATATTAGAATATTGTGGATCAATTCACCGGCATATAGACTTGAAGTGAAGACAAAATAGATTTTTGCCAAATTAAATTAAAATATGTTTATAAGCTGAAAACACCATTCCAGGAAGAAATGTAAATCACGACTGGTTCTTACATTTATTTTGTTTTTATGCGAAATCCAACAAAATTTTCAGAAAAACTTTTATCCATTGTTTAGATAAAACTACGTACATACACTTATACATATCTATATCTCTGCATGTACCGTTTTACATGAAAATATGTACAAGTGCAACTTAATAATGTGTTAGATTTTATCCGGCACTCATTATTGCAATTACTAATTTTATTTTGAATTAAGGGTACATCTCCCCTGATTTTTCAGTAAAAGCGTTTCGGGGAGCACTCTAGATGAAATAATCCTTTAGATCTTTAACAAGTACTATTTTATATATGTATGATCAGTTACCTTTTTCTATTTCGTTGCACCTATCTAATATTTATTTTATCACAAGAAAATTATTGGTAATTTGTGCATTTTAGTTATAAAAGTTGCATGGATGGTACCTGCTGTCATGATGTTGTTTGCTCTGAATTTGTTTAACTACAGCAATTTTCTAAGAAACTGATTGAACAGATAAAGGATAAAGGAAGGATAAAAGAAATTGTATCTCACATGTTCGTTGCGATAGTTTTTGTATTTGGTTAAAGTAAGATAAATATAAACAGAAATCGATGTTAAACATTTTACGAGTACAAGCCCTTTATTTCCCATAACTGTCCTATAAGATCCTAGGAAAACATTAATGTCTTAAGTCTTAAGCAAAATTAATAAAACTAGAGTCATTCCATAACCTGTCGATATATTTGAAATATTATGTGAAAATTTCGTTTCTATAGCCTCCACCATAACAAATGATAAAATGGATATATTGACTTTGTCATTCCGTATGTAACGCTAAGAAGAAATCATCATAGACACCATTATATACATATATTTTTGCATCAAATCAAAGTCTGAGTCAATGTATGTCCGTATGTCTCTCTGTATGGCACGCTCACAACACCAATAATTGACAGAGCTCAATTGAATTTGGCTTGAGTATGTGTTATAGTCCTGGAAAGTTTACTATCTTTAATCAACAAAAATGGTACAGACCGATATTAAAAGTTATAACCAAAAATTAAATTTTATTACTCATTAAGTGTTCCGCATATTGTATACATCTTTTTAACGTGTTTTCTTAAACGCATTGTGGGAGGGTATTGGAGATTCGGTATAACTGAAAATAAAATTCTTACTTGTTATGTATGTCTTCCTACTGTATGGTTGCTTAATATTCTAAACTCTTTACTCAATTTATTTGTCATTGCCAAACAACATGTTGGAACAGTTTATAATTAAGACACAAGTTGATTGTTCAAAGGAAAAACTTTAAAATTGCTATAATGATTAAAATGACAATTCTAACAAAATTATAAAAACAAAGTTTTTTCTAGAGAAAATTAACTTTTATTTTTAGTTACATTATATTGCAACAAGTATTATATTTTGCTGCAAGAAATTTATTGTTTGAATAACTTTACAGTAAACAATTTTATTAAGTAAAATATAAAAGTAATTTTAAAATTTTGAATTAGTTTTATAACTTTAATAAATAGTCTTAATTAAAAATAGTTTTGTTTCAAAAATGATAAGCAAAAACTATTTAATTTAATATTAAATTTTTGTCTTTATATGTAACAATTTTATTGAAATTTGGCTGAATTTTTTTCTTTATATATTTAAATAATTTTACGAATATCGGTTTATTTTTATTCTTTTCCCGGAAGAGGGATTAAATTTGTAAAACCTTAAAATACGAAATATGTTTGTTAAATATCCGCACCATTATTGTTTTAATAGTCTTTATATAACGTAAGTGAATTGACAATCAAAATTGTGTGGTGGATGGTGTAATAAGGAACTCATTTTGATAACTTTATATTTTTGCACTGCAAAAGTGTAGGTACCCATTACAATATTTTATGTTAACGTTGGCAACTTCGAACTTATTATAAGAATTAATAGCGACAATTTAAAAACTTTTACAATCACTTATTATTGGCGATATTGCTAACACTTGCACAAATAATGAACAGATACAAAACATCAATAAAAAGAAAAATAGTATAAGTATTTAAAAGAAAACAATTTTTCTTCTAACACTGTGGAAATCTTAGGAGCACTTCTACTCCAAAGATTTTTAAAGCATTAGAAGAACAATTGTACCGTACTAATATCGTACGAAGAACTAACACAGGTTATCATACTCGCACAATATGCCTGAAACCATGCATTAACCGAAGAACTAGAAAAATACAAACAGATTTCGCAAATCTGTTGAAAAATAAGACAAATGATTTTTCAGTTCTTCAATATGACATTTTTGGAGTGGACGGAAGTACTTTTGTATGGAGAAAAAATGAAGTGCTTAATTCAACGGAGACCCGTAAAATAGTAGAAAAATGTGGGGTTTTGAATTATTTAAGGAAAAACGAACCAGACAGTAAGTTTAACAAAATTTTAGGAAAAACTCCACCAAAATCCAAAGAATAGGAAACACTTTTTGCTTCTAATAGGACAATAAATACTAAGCATATTGCCCTGGTATGAAGATTTGTTTAACACTCCTCTTATTGGGAAAATATTGCATAAAATTTGCTTATGAGATCCTACTAAAATACATGTAATTTCACTTACTTTATGCAGTGCAAAAATATAGAATTCCGAAAAAGTTTTCCTTCTTTTATTTTGTTAAATTCAGTATTTTTATACCATCCACCACTACTGAAGGGATCAGCTTAGACCCCATAACGTATAATTGACCCTGCTCAAAGAAATTTGCAAATTGTAAAGTATCCTATAATATATAAAATAAAAATAATAATATCCTATAATATAAAAATAATAATATCAGGAAATATGTACCTCATTACTGTTCCAAAAGTTATCAAAATCGGTTCAGTATGAAAAAAAGTTATACTCAAAAGTATAACTAATTTTAAGACTCGTTAAAGCTTCTTTGTTATATATAATTAATTGTTAATATTATGTATGCGTTTGTGAGAATATATGTGAGTGTGCATGCGCGTATAGTGTACATTATTACACGTTCGAAACACAATGCATAGCCGAATATAGCATTCTTCTTAGAAACAATTAAATAAAACACATTTACATATATAATAAATATTTTATTAAAAAAAAACTCTGTCAAAATTCATTACATATTTTGTCCAAATTAGAGTAGTTATACTTTTGTTTTACACTGTAGTAGTCTTAAGTTATATAACAATATTAATTTGAATACATAAAACACAAATATTACAAAAATATATAATCTCATGTACAGTCTACATTAACTGAACTAATTAAAGATAATAAAAGGGTTTGAAGTAGAATTGTTTAAGGCAAAAATAGAAAAGATTCATAAAAAATGAAATTGTAAAAATTAAATAACAAAAGTGGGAGTAAACATATGTAAACGCCTGCTAATTTACAAGAAAATGAAGTGTAACTAATGAAATGAGTTAAAACTATTGATTAGAATTACAAAAATAATGACGATAAATTAAGATAATAACGTTGCCAAATTAGAGAGAAATATTTTCCAACCAAAATGCTTTAAAATCTAATAATTCAAAAAAATGTTTTTTTTTATAAAAAAGTCATTAAAACAAATTTAGGCAGAAATTAAATTTTAATTCAAAGTTTTAGTCACTTAAAAATAACTGAAGGAGATACATGAATCTATGATACTCAAAATACTTTTCATAAAAATTTAACATCTTTTAAAAATTTTATTCCTGGCGTTTAAGTTTGTTTAAATAAGTTTAAATTAAAAAATTACATTGAGGAAATTAAGGTTTTTTTCGTGAGAAATTATTATATATTAATTAAAATTTTATACTAAAAAAGTAAATGACTAATAAACAATTCCTATAATTACTCTTACTGTTCTCTTATACCTTTTTAAACAGGAAATGTAATTTGGAAACATCTTCAAAACTTAAGAATTCGTATCAGATTGGATTTTGTGACGTTGTATGTTAAAATTGCCTACAAAAATACCTAATTGAATTTATTTCAAATTGAATTTAAGACATCAGTCTATAATATTTTTCTTGTCTGTCTGATTTTGCTGGAATTTAGAACTTCTCTAAATAATAACAATCAACTTGCACATATTGCATTGATTTCTTAATTCTTGATTTTCAATATTGTGATCGTGAGCATGCCAACAACAGGCACAAAAAGGGACGGACGTACATAGTTAAATGATTTTGATTTTACGCAAGAATATATATTTTATTGGCAATTATATTATATTTTTTGGCGTTACATACAAAAAGACAAACTTAATATAAACTTTTCATAAAGGTGTTAAAAATTGAATACTTAATATGATTGAATGATATTGCTCATACACATTCAACATCTCGAATTCTAAAAAAAATTGTCCTTGAGATATTGCTCATACGCATTCAACATCTCGAATTCTAAAAAAAATTGTCCTTGAGATGCTGATTTACTGCTAAATGCAGGGAATACACATTTAACCAAAATTTGATGAGGCACTTACTCTTTAAGTGCTTTATGGACACTTTAATGCGTTTTTGTATAAACAGCATTTTTTATAGCAATTTTAAGTTTTAATACATATAAATGAGGAGATAAATAAAAATGGCTAAAAACATTTAATGGTAAAATTAAATTTTTGGTCGCTAAAAGTGACTGAAAAAATGGTTAAATTGGCTACACTGTCGCCCACTGTCAACTACAGATAAATAGAGGAACTTGTCCCTGTATACAAATATATTGCTGGGTTAACTGATATCGTGCTTGTCTGTGCATAGATCTGCCATTCCTTATAAATGCTTTGCTACACCACCGTAGATGTTTAGGTGTAAAATGCGTTTCTGCGGTACGAACAGAAAAAATAGTCCTATCAACAACCGTCCGGTTTCGCCCAAAGACAAATTGGTTATAATTGGAGCATTATTTTATATAGGTCCCACACAAATGTCCCCCGAAATAGGGTTTTAGCCCATAAAATTCCTAAATGTTAAACAATTTCCATTAAATTTTGTAAAAATAGGACTTATAACATTTCTTAACAATGTGCCACATTATATGATGATCGGTCCATTATTTCTCATAAGTTCCATATAAACATCCTTCCAAATTATACTTTGAATAGCAGGTACACGTGGGTATTGCAAAATTATTAAGTAAATTGATATAAGCCAAAGCCGCTTTGGAAAATTATACGATGGTCGGTACATAATTTTTCTAACTCCATGTAAACCTCCAGACAAAATTTTCTTTTAAAATGCATAAACTTTTCATAAATATTAGTATCATAACAGTCTATTGCACACATAAAAGTAAATATGGAAAACAAGGTATACGAAGGTCGCTCAAAACTTTTCGTACCAATAATTTGGAAGCATAAATGTAATGTATTACATAGTCTGGGTTGAGCGACTTAAACATTTTATTTGTTTTAAATATACTCTTTTTTAAAATCTTAAGGGAAACACTCATTTTCTCTTTTTAAAATAACAGCAATAATCAAGAGATTCTGATAGCAAAATTGTAGTGTACAATTTGCATTATTATGTATTAATTAGTTAGTTAAGTTCATACATACGTGTGAACTTTGGTCAATAACTAATTAAAACGTTAAGCTAACTTTAATTAGAAAATATATTTTAATATTTGTATCTACATTAAATACTAAAATTTCCGTAAAAAAAAAAAAAAAAAAAAAAAAAAAAAAAACTTTTACATAATTCCATAAAATATTTAGTTTAACATATCGCTCATTTTCTGTAGGGTCGTCATAACTCAAAATAAGTTTTAACTTAACATCAATAAAGTTGAGTAAATAATATATTTTATAATTTTTGAATTTTTTTTTATATTTTTTATTATTTTATTATTTTTTTATATTTTATCATTTTTGTGAGTGATTTTTTCACATGTCAGACAGGATTTCAACAAAAAAATTTAAATAGATTTTTTAAGTTTTGACTATCTTGCAGCAAATAAAGGATATTTTTTGCTTCTTAGAAAATTTTACAAAATTTCCCAACGAAATTTTCTTTAAAAATAAAAAATATGTTTTGTTTGCTCACATATTTCGAACTTCTCCATATTTTTGCACTTAACTTAAAAGCAACTTATTTTCAAACAGTAAATACAAATTGTTATTCAAAAAATTTCAAAGCTTAAGTTCGCACGAATAAGTAAATATTATTTACATACAAAAAAAACCATTTTTGGGACTCGTGTTGTCTGTTTTATATTTCGTCCTTTTTGGTTTGAAATACATGAGGTATTTTTCTTTGGTTAAAAAAATAATAATAAAAATATTTTACACTTTGGGATTAAGTGGATATTTCGTTTGCAATTTGTAGAAATATATAATTGAATTCGTGTGTCCTTTATATTATAATTCAAATAGAATATTTTATGTGTTTATACCACATAAAATATGCATTTGTGACATAATTTAAAGGTATATTTGAAAACATTATATTTTTTAACAGAATTGAAATGTGATTCCCTACACAGAAAAAAAGTAAAAAATTCTGTAATTGAAATTTTTTATGAAATGTAGAAATAATTATTAAGAACAACTATTTAATTTATTGAAATGGCTCCTGTCACCTGTCATATTTGTATATTCAATAATGAAAATCTTATAGTTTAAAATCAAAATATTTTTTCGAAATGTTTAAAAATATTATTATTGATCACTAATGAAAATAATTAAAATGAAAATGAGAGGATCTCGCAAATATTTCAACTTGAAATGAGGTGATATAAATTTCACCTCATTTTTTTAAGTGGCATTGTTTAAACTACTCTTTCATTTATATAAATAGAGTCATTTTAACGATAATTACTTAGTTACCATTTTCAAGAATTAAAAAACTGTATTTTCGGTGCATTTTTGTGAAGTAATTATTATATTTGATCTCAAATAAAATCTATTAAAATTGAGATATGGTTATGAAATTTCAACTCAATATGGACAGATTTCAAATTTTTACTTTCAAAATACCCGAAATTCCAATCTGGGGAAAACTTGTTTTGAAAATTGACTTTTTCAGTTAACTACTTTGCGGTTGTACGGATTTTGCTAATAAATGTAGCAATATAATAAATGAGAGAGAGAGAGTAAAATCCCTTTTTGTGCGACTTTTTGAAAAATCTCAAAAGTAACGCGGTCTATGAGTGCGTATGTCGTTCATGGAGGATTCGGCATAGCTGAAAATACCATTTTTACGTCTTAGTAATAAAAGGAAATATGATGAAATAGCGTGGAGCATCTTTATAAAATATTTTTCTAATTATTAACTAATTTTTATCATTATAACTAAGATTTTATAATGTATCTAAAATAGATATTAATGTGCATATGTTTGACATCATTATCATTTTTGTAACCATAATCTTGTGTTATAGTTCATGTTCAGTAATTAACGTTGTTTATAACAAAGACCAAAAATATCATCAAATTTGTACGTATAGAATTCTAAAAATATACC
This sequence comes from Cochliomyia hominivorax, assembly GCA_004302925.2. Taxonomy (NCBI): domain Eukaryota; kingdom Metazoa; phylum Arthropoda; class Insecta; order Diptera; family Calliphoridae; genus Cochliomyia; species Cochliomyia hominivorax. The sequence goes on along the minus strand of PYHX02000413.1, from coordinate 71,336,307 downwards.
AAAAGACATTACAGTAATTGCAGTAATAAAGTGATGTTCTAAAAAATTATAATGTCGTTATTGCGAGAATATCCACGATACAAAAGTACAATAGAAAGACTTATTTTCGTAAAATAGAAAGACTTATTTTCGTACAATAGAAAGACTTATTTTCGCATTTACATTAAGCGATAGAAGTTTTACTGGCATTAAATGTTTATATGTCATATGTGAATGTGTTCTTAACTTTAAAAAAATTTTGATTAAATTTTTAGGAAATTCAAGAATAAAAGCAATTCAAGAATAAAACGAATTTCAAAGAATGCCATATTTGACACGTACACTCACAGGCGTATATTAGTTTTTCTTAAGTATAACACGAAACAATTAAAGAGTAATTAAATTAGTTTTAGCTATAACTTTTTGCTACTGATTGATTTTGATATTTTTTGAAATGATAATAAAGAACATATATATATTGCCTCAGATACCAGTCTATATCTTTTAATATATTATGCCGATTTTGTTGATTATTAGTTTGAAATTTCTCAGGACTATATCAAAAACTCAGGCCAAATTCCATTGAGGTCTGTTTATTATATAGGATGTGAGCATGCGAACAACAGAAAAATAGACGGACATAGCTAAATCGACTGATATTTTGAAATAATGAAAGAATATGTATACTATATGGAGTCTTAGATGATTCCTTCTTATTGCTACATACGAAATAACAAAATTAATATGCTCTATTCATCAATTATGGTGGTGGAGGGTATAAAAATAATATAAATAATTGTTATAATTCTGTTAAAGGAATTTTATTGTTTATCTTATTATATACTTGTTTACGAAATAAATTAAAATATGTCAAATATATTTATATACTTTTTTTGTAAAACAAAACTTTAAAACAAACAAATTATCACTTAATTTTAATCTTCATTATCTGTTTCAAATAACCCTTTTCAAAAATATTTTCTTTATCATGATTGTTGAAACTTAAGTATAATATAATTTCTTTTTCCATTAAACTCATATTGACTTTGTAGGAAAGTCAAAGGTTTTCCTTTGACAATAGTCATCTAACAGTTTAACCTTTTGTTTAGTTCGGTCATTTGACATTAAACTAATGTTTTTAGAAAACAAACTTTAATCACTTGTCATCTAACAAGACAAGGAAATAACAAAAATATTCTCATACGAGCGAAGATGATATTAATCTTGAAAAAATAAAAATAAGGATAATGATCAGTACTCTCTTGCGGCCGTACTATAGAAACTAAAATTAATCAACACCAAGAGATAATAAAAAACATCTGACATAATTGAAATATTTGGACTTTCATCAATATAACATTAGAACAAAGGAGGGTGTAAAAAATTTTTTGAATACATATTTTCAGTGCTTAGAATGACGAAGCCATATCTTCTATTTTTTCCCAAGGATATGTATAATGACCATATGTCATTTTAGATTAATAAGAATAACTCATCTGATTACTAACTACTTTAAAAATACTTTGAAGATAACAAAGTAGATTGATTTAAAAAAATACATACATTTTTGAAAATTGGAATAACGATTAATTATGAGTAAAATCTATGAATAAAATCTTTCCTTATATACAGGAAATGATTTCTTTCTATAGCATATCTAAATACTTTGCGATAATTGCTTGTAAGTAGTAATAATGCTGTATGCGACTGTGTTAAACTTTATTTCATAGTTTCAAAAATATGCAAGTTTCCATGGGTTATTCAATTTTTTTTAATATTTTCAGATAAAAATTATACCAAAGTTTCAAACATAAATGATTTTTAATTTTTTTGGATATGATATGAAGGACCGGCATCATGTCCCATCTAAAAGTTTTTAAGATTTAAATATATTCCTGATTAAGCTCTATCCTGGTGCAAAATTTCATAAAAGGTTTACGAGACACTTGTAGTCCTTATATTCCTTAAAATTTAAAACGATTACAAATCGTTATATATGAGTCGAATTAAAATATATAATAGCAAAGATATATAAGGGAATCATTATGTGGGTACTTATCACATGTAAGGCTGTAAATATTCTTCACCAATTCTATTTTTTAAAAACTAGTACGTATTAAAAATTAATTTAAGAGCTAAAAATAAGGTGGAGCTACAGCTACATAAAGTATGTGTACCCTTGCATCAAATTAAAAACTGAGTCATGATAAATATTTAAGTTTGTTGGAACGCTCGCAACCATAATAAGTGGCATATTACATTCTTATTTTTACTAAATATTTGCTATTGCCCTTAAAAATTATATTTATAAAATTAAATAAGTGGGTTAAGTAGAAAAAAGTTAAAGACCGATATCTGAGACAATGTTCTAAGTGCTGTAGGATATATTTTAGGAAGATTTGGCACAAACAAAGCATTTTAATTTGTTTTTGGTTTAACTTTTAAAATCCTGTCCCACTGTTTATGGATTTTCATTTATTATATTACTTATAAAAAATTGGTAGCATATTTAAATCGCTTCCTTTTCTCTCTACATAAATATTTCAGAAAATCAGACAGCAATACCAGTGGCCATTATATACAAGTTTGATTTAAATTTGTATTATGCATTGTAAAATTTACTTATATAGCATAAAACTCATGGTAGTGTTAGTAAGATTTCTACTTTTATTGTAACTCATTTGTACACAAAACCCTCAAAACATGTTATAGTTAATTACTGTGGAATATGAATAAATATATGTTTGTCTTTAGTTAATTATTATATCATGTTATCTTCTTAAGATAATAGTATTTCGTGTCTTAAGTATGATGAGATCATGTCCATCTATGTATTCAGTTATAATGATAATTACGTTTGTTTGTAGTTATTTATTGTGAGTAAACCAAATTATTGCTTTTTGCCTTTTATATCTTAACAAAAGAAATATATTGTTTTGTTGTACGATTTACGATTTCATGTTATGTTACAGAAACAAAGGTAATGATGATTTCTAGTAAACTTTATTACAATGAAAATATTGAATTTATAGAAAAATAGGTTTAATTAACTTTCGAATAAGTCTTTGAAATATTATTGCATTAAAAAATATAACTTATTAATGAGCTGTTTGAAACTTAAACAACTTTCAACATTCAGTATGATTAATTCTCTTGAACCCAATCACTATCTCAAGGAATTGTTTTACTCGACAAAACGTGTTACGTGCCGAATCTTCAATACCCTCCACCACAAATGCCTGAGTAATAAAGGCATTATGTTTCATACATGTACAGTATATACTCATTAAACCTTTGATCATTTTTGATATGATAGTGAGGTTGAAAATTTCTGGCAAATTTTGTTTTATTTTGTGGATTCCCAATTGGCAATTTTACGAAATTTTTGCTTGTATTTGGAGGTTGTTTCAGATATCGGTCTGTGTGCTTTTCAGAATGAAATGAAAAATATTCAGGGCTTATTTCATTGAGTCTGTCAATTAACGACTCAGATTGATGCAAGAATATATAAATACATTATAGGGACCCTTAGCAACCACAAAAAAGGAATACTAATTATCGAAAAAATATACTAACACCAGACCTTAAAGATTTAGTCCCAATAACTTTTAACAGTAGAATGAGCCATATTCAAAGCAAATTTTTTTATTAAATATTTTAAGAAATATGGAAGTGGACAAAATGTGTCACGGATAGGATCAGAGGGAGATACAAAAAAAGGTCTGCCCAAGTATCTGAAGAATTATATCACGTAGAGTATCCAATATTTTTCTCGGAATTAAAACCACTTCCAGCTTGGTCATACAAATCTATTATATAAAATTTTTTAGTCCACGTCGCCATTTGTGAATTTTTTTTCTGAACCTAGGACGGAGGATAATTTGAGTATAATAAAGTATACCGGGTAAAAGCTAGGTTTTATATAAATCTAGTAAAAAACTAAAAACTGTAAAGTTCGGTAAAATCGGTTAAATTGTGAGAAGTTTATAGGCATGTCTTTAATTTTTTTCTACATAAGCCGCTCTAAAAAACTTAAAAACTTTTTCTCTTAAACATTTATTAAGGAATACAAACTTGTTATATTCGGCCCACACAAACAAACAACAGCCGCAATAACTTTAATTTACCAAATATTAACACTTTATAAACAGTTTTCAATTATGACAGTTCTCTGCTTCCCATGTACCATAGAAATATGCTAGAATAGTAGTAGGTTCTACACCGAACGGTAACACATCCGAGTATCATTTTGGAACACATAAATCTCTCCTATACGTAGGTATTGTAAAAACATCTAATCAAATTAGGATAAATATAAGTAGCAGCGAAAGTGCGAAATTATACGAGGGTCAGTCCATAACATTTTCTAGCTCCCATAAAAAACCTTTACAAACGTTACTTTTAAACGCATTAATTTCACAAAAATGTTGGTATTATAATAATCTACCACACACGTGAGCATAATTCAACTTATACGAGGGTCTTTCATAAATTTTACATAACGTATGTATACATAATTGTATACATACTGTAGTAGATTTGATGCTAAAAGGAGTTGCAGAATCATTGTAATCGGCTATAGCGAATTTAAAATACCTTCCACTTTTTTTTAAGTTAAAATTATATAAAATTTGTGTGAACCAGCATTGGAACTCTTAATGAAGGATAATTTCATTTACTAAATAATTATCGCGTTCTTCACTTATATATAATACCCACTATAATTAACAAACGATATATAATCACCTAAAACTCTTTCAAAGTCCATAATTACGAATGTAATTACACAAACATATTGTATAACATCATTGTTTATATTAAATCACAGACTAATTAAATTTTCTTAGTGAACTCATTTGAACTGCAAATGATGTTAGTATTGCGTGACATATTACTTGCATACATTTTACATATATAAAATTCTATGAACAGTATGAGTTTTGTTATTGTATACAACAACAAATATCACATACGTGATATTAATCAATTAAATGGCACTCATAAGCCACATGAGAATATAAGACTGACATACAATTGTAGTACTAATTTTAAAATACAACAGTTTTAATAAAGATTTATAGAATTATATTAGAAAAATATCTAATTAATTTCATTTAACAATTTTAAATTTTCCAACAATTTTTTTATTTTGTGGATTTTATCAGAAATATTACATGGAACTGAATAGCGTTACCGTTGAGATTTTTCGAAGAGTCGCATTTAAAAGGTGATTTGCGGAACATAAGTCGTTATAGGTTTAATTCATCAAAAATTGACAGTTTTGAATAGTTTTATATTATGAATTTGCACTCTTTTTTGTTTAATGTTTAAATAATCTTGAATATTAACCAATAATTAGGATTTTCTTAAATTTATCACTATTTCGATGTCCATTATGATTTATCAGAAGTATCGTTTATAAGTCTTCTTCTTAATTTTAATTTTTTTTCATCCATAATTAAAATAAAATTTATTTATCTTTAGGCCAAATTAATGAAATTTCATGAAGTTTAAAAAAATCAAAATTGTGAAAAAGGGATAAAAAGGGGAAATTTGGAAATTTTGACCTTCTGTGTCACAAGCAATTGAAATTTTGCGACTAAAGTCGCACCAACGGTAACACTGGAAATGATTGGTTATTTTAAACTTGTATAATGAAAACCTCTCTAATATATCTGAATGTCTAGTTTTTTGTTCCCCTTTATTATAAATTTTCAAAAAATATTAATCTTAAATCAGTATTTTAACTTTAACTTACTTTACTTATTCTATTAAAAAACTTTTTATTCCAAAACACGTTTCCATAAAGGCGCTATCCAACGAAAAATTCCATTTACTTTAAGAATTTCCTAAATACTTGATATTAAAAAGATTGTTTTTATTATGAATTTTGTTGCTATATTTCGGATATATGGGTTTCGTTTGTAAGAACTAATCCCCGTACCATAGAAAAAATTTTAAGAGAGAAATATTTCTTACAAAATAATTGTGCCAAATTCAATAAAATCGAATCAAAAAATCGACACTTTGTCGATCAAGTAATGAGTATAATCGTAGCAATAACAAATATACTGACGGACATATATCGCGAAGTTTTAGTTGTTTCCTTTCCAGCGTTACAAAGGAAATGAAGAAGTTATTAAACGCTCATCACCATTTGTATATATTTAGGGGCCATTTTCGAAATATAGTTGTAATATGTAATTATTTTACTAATATCAGTAAATATTTTGCCATTGCTCTTATACAAAGCTCCTTTCGGGAAACAGTTTTGAAAAGGTTTATATATGCAGCAAATTTATTGGAAATTGCCTTGATTTGTTTATTACTTATATATTAATAATTTAATAAATATCGATCCACATTTGGCTACAGCTTTCACAAAGACCTCCGGCTGAAAAAAGACTTCAACTTTTAAGACAACCTTAAAATTTAGAATAACAAAATTTCTAGAATTTACATTAAATACTTACTGGATTTAAATAAAATATATCAATACAATGCAGTTCTAAAGTTTGCTAGATATTGGCCGATTAGTATTCGCATTGTATGGAGGCTATATCTCCTCATGTTTATATATGTATTTTATTGAAGAATATTATTAAAGAGAGTAATTGAGGCTAAATTTTTCAGCTCTCGCTGTATTAGTTACTAAGATATTCGATCATTAATATTAGCCTTTATGGGGGCTACATGTCCCCTAAAAACGTTCATAATTTCATAAGCACAACTACCACTATATTTTGTATGTATTTTTGTGAACAAAAATCAGTAAAATTTATATCAAACATTTTATGTTCATTTTTACGCACATTTAGTAATTTTACATCTTACTCATTGTATTATAGTAATTTTACATTAATTTTTTAGCTTGTGTATATAAGTCTCTAACAAATAAACACAGATTAATTTACGTACATATACTGTGTGTTCTTATAAATGTGAATGTATTAATTATGTTAGAGTGTATGTGTCCGTCTTAACTCTGAGAGAATTTCATACATATGTGCATGTGGTGGAGGGTATTATACATTTGGCATATTCGTATATAGAATTCTTGCCGGATTTTTATACCCTCCACCACCACAAGTGGTAGTAATGGTATATTAGGTTTGACATTCTGTGTGTAACGCCAAGAAGGAATCATCTGTCTGTCTGTCTGTCTGTCTGTCTGTCTGCCTAAAATAATTGTCCGAAAAAAGAAAGAAAAAAATATAGACTATAATATGCAAAATTTTGATACATCCCAAACTCTTTGTGTCATATGGGCCACAATTTTTAAGATAATTTACTGAAATTTGTCTCATATACTTATTTTGATACAATAATAAATACAGAGACCCATATGACCCAGCTCCCATATAAGGCTCCTTCCCGGAATATGATTTATAGCTTACAAAACTTTTAATTTGAACCAATTGTATTGAAATTTGGCACAATTATTTTCTTAACTATTCTAAATATATATTATAAATTTTATTAACATGGGTTCATATATTGATATAGCTTCCATATAAGGCCCCTTCCCGGAAAACGGGTTTTTAACGTATATTTTTAATTGGAAAAACTCGGTCCATATTTTGATGTAGCTCCTATCCGAAAACTGTTTTCAGCTTATAAAACGAGTAAATAAAGACCAATTCTATTGAAATTCGACACAATTATTTTGCTAACTGTTCTGAAGATATAATATTAATTTGCCCTATATCGGTCCAAATTTTCCTATAGCTCCCGTGTAACGGGCTTTTCCGGAAAATCTGTTTGAGTTTATAAAACATTTAAATAAAGATCAATTCCATTAAAATTTAGAACAATGATTTCTCTAACTATAATCAAAGTCATTCTGTGTGTAACGCTAAGAATGAATTATCTTAGACCCCATAATGTATATTTTCTTGCATCAAATCAAAATCTCAGTCGATTTTCGTCAATCTATCTGTCTGCTCACATCCAAAAAAATTTACAGTACTCACTGAAATCTGGCCTAGTAGAAAAAATGCCGTTCAGTAGAAAAAAGTTATAGCCAAAATTATAACTAATTTTATGACTCATTAAGTGTTACTGTGTTATATACTATATACATTTGTGAGTGTATGTGTGTATATGTAAATCTATGGAACCTAACGTATTAACTTCACACGAATTTGTGGTGAAGGGTACCACCACAATTAGTATCAAAGGTTTATTAATGTTAGTAAATTTTTTTCTGATAACTAGTTTCTGCAAAATTGAAAATTGACAAAAGTTATATGTCTGAGTTTAAATTTATATCTAATATAAGTCTTTTAGTTGTTTGTTACTGAACCGATTTTTGAATATTTTTTAAAAGCGTATAATGACGAAAAAAGCACTAAATTTAATATTTTTCAGGAAATTATGAAACACCAATATATTCGATCATATTTGACAATCTATTTCTATAGATGATTTTATTAATATATATTTACAATCTAATATCATTTACAATTTATTAATATACAATCAATCTTTTATTAATATACATTTACAATATTCCTCAAGAATTGCCAAAACTGATATTAAGTGATCCCTTCTTAGCTTTACATATAGAACGACAAAGTTAGTTCAGACTTAATTCTTTTAAAATTAAAATATTTTGTTTACTAAAAAAACTTATTGAAAATTGGTTTCTTATTAATTATTTTGAAAATTATTTTATGTCGACCTTTTAAAAGTAACGTAAATAGATAATGTTTAAAGGTTTTTATTGAGTTCAAACCTTCTAGTTACAAAATTTTCCTTTTTTCACACTAGACATTAATAAAATTTTCCTACTTTTTTGCTATAAAATAAGGAGAAAAACAATATGATTTTACAAAAGGAAATGAAATAAGATAAACTTGAATGTGTGTTAATTTTTTTATGTTAATCCCAAAACAAAATCAAAGACAGTAGTAACCATAGAATATCCTTGGGATATATTTATATTTGTTTTATTTGTCGTGAGAAGGGAAATCGGTCCACATTTTCTATAGCTCCCTTATAACGAGCTTTCCCGGAAAACGGGTATGAGCTTATTTATTTAAACATAGATCAATTTATTTATTTAAACATAGATCAATTCCGTTAAAATTTAGCACAATTATTTTTCTAACTATAATCAAAGTATATTATAAATATGAACAATCTTGGTCCAAATTTTGCTGTAGCTCCCATATAAGACCCCTTCCCGGAAAACATTTTTGAGCTTATAGCAAGTATATTTTTTGTTTTTATATGCTCCACAATAAAAGTGGTGAACGCTAAGAATGAATTATTTCATAATGTATGTTCTTTTCAAATAATGTTCTTGCTTCAAATCAAAATCTTAGTTGACTTTCGTCAATCTGTATGTCTGATTACATCCACAAAAATTGAAATTTGGCCCAGTAGAAAAAGCCAGTTCAGTAGAAAAAAGTTGTAGCCAAAATTATAACTAATCTTATGACTCATTAAGTGTTTCTGTGTTATATACTATATACATTTGTGAGTGTATGTGTGAGTATATGTACATTTATGGAACCTAACGTTGTGGTTGAGGGTACTGAAGATTCGGCATAGCCGAATATAGCATTCTTACTTGTTATAATTTAAATTTTCGGCATAGAACTTCATGAAATTCCGGTAATTCGGGCTTAACTAAGGACATATCAATAAATTTTATATAAATTCTGGATGAAAAGGTTAAAATTTAGAACGATAGAATCATCAAAATTCATCAACTGCACTTCCACGAAATTTATAATGGAAATCGAAATATTGTTAAATTAATGAAAAAACTAATTGTTGGCTTTTTTTGACTCAAACATATTTCTATACTAAATAGGAAACAGAGCAAATTCATATTTTAAAACATTTCAAAAAGTATAAATTTTTGGCAAATTCCACAAAAATTATTAATATTTGGCAGTTCCACAAGTCTCCTTTTAGGTGCGACTTTTTTCCCAAAATCCTCTTTTTGACTGTTCGAAAAATCTCAAGAGTAACGCTTAAGTACTAATGAGGTATACATTAAGTATACGCATGCAGTTGATTTAGACCGCAAAGAAATTTCAATTATATTCGAATAACTATTTTTAATACAAAATATCCTGCAATACATTCTTGAATATAAATAGTTCTAAGCAAAACTATTGAACTACCACGATGTTTATTATTGTGATAAATTTCAAAAACCCATGCTTGTAGCTGACCAAATTTCAAAATTAAAATACAACAAAGACTAAGCATAATAACAACAAAGTTATTTTTATATAAATATATTTTTATATAAATAATAATTTATAATAATAATAAATTATTTTTACACACAAGTACTGAAGAGGGTATATCAATTTTGTCATTCTTTCTTCGTCAATAATAGCAGAGTAAATCGGTTTAGTATATTAAAATCTATATACAGATACCAATCACTAAGTTGAAGCGAAAAAGTTTAACGATATTTTTAATATATTAATTAACATAATTTTTCTTATTTTTATGAAAAGTTTCTTATGTTTCTTCAAATAAGTAACCTGACACAGAAAAAGTTATTTTATATTTCTGTTTCTCATTTAACTGAAAAACTATTCGTTTATGTAAAACGATTTATTATTAAATTCATAAAATTTATGTATAAAATTTCAATTATGTAGGAAAATATTTACCTTACAATTTTTCGGTATTTTGTGAAATTTGTGTAGAAAAAGAATACTGTACATTTATAAAAAATGTTTGTTTTCAAATTGTAGATAAAACTTATCCTTATTAAAATTCAGACATGTCTAATTAAAGTTTTCATAAATTATGCATCTTAGTTTTGAAGTAATAAAGATAGTTTTAAGTTAATAGTTTAAATCAATACTAAACTTTAATCCGCTATTTTTTAATTCTTTATGCAAAATAAACGTTTAATGTAAAAATAAATTAAATATTATATTATAGTTACGTGTATAATCTTGATATAAAATATATAAAGTACACGAAAGGAACTTGAAATAATAATTAATTGTTTTCAATATCTAGCAAGCAATTTATACTAAATATAAGAAAGTGTGTTTCTTTGGCTGTAAAAAGTGTAATAGCATTCGTCAAAAAGATTGAATTGCAAATTCGTGGTTTCGGTAACCATAATATGATCGTCAAAATTATGTTATCCACAGAAACTTTCCAAGGTTACTATTGCAGCTATAATTCTGTAAAACACATAGATGTTGCCGAGATAATGTTGGAAAATAGTTCCCAACTATGGCTTGTCCTTGTTCCAAATAATTCAGTGTCTTATTGCACCGAATTTTTGATATCAACTTAAAACTAAGTAAACATTTTTTCTTCTTCTTAGAAAGAACGGAATTCAGTTTGTACAATGCAATATTAATTTGAGCTCAATCCTTTAATTAATAAAATATTCCGCCTTAAATCTTAAACAAGTATATGACATAAACAACCTATGTTCAGCTGTGCTGAATCTTCTGTATGCCCGCTCATGTTAAATAATTTAATGGAGGATGTCCAATGCAGGAGTTACAACCAAATATGGTCCATTATGTAAGAAGTGTGCTGATTTTTAATACAATGGAGTTTTATAAGTTTAAAGTATTGTTCTGAAATTGTTTTCCATATGGCGTTCACCACACATATTTATTTTAAGTCCAAAATAATAATTATATCATTTAGATACTTGAATATATGAAACATTTATCATAACAAAATAAGAACGCGGAATTTCAACAAAATTGATCCTTATTTAACATAAACTCCTGTTCCGGGACAAGGCCACTAAGAAAATAAATTTATTTATATTTATTAGCGTTACAAGTTTAAATACTTCTTCCGTTGTGGGCTTTATATAAGTGCTATAAATAATATTTGGATCTATAATTACATAAATGTAAGTCACTTAGGAAAAGAATTGACCAAAACTCAATAAAATAGTTTCATGTTTAAGTGTATATGTGAAACAACGTCAAATGGTGGTCCCAGTATAAGAATATTTTTTAAATGACAGTAAAAATTTTGATATATATTTTGGGGTTGTCTCAGATATCGGTCTATAACATGTTTAATATTAGAAAAATATAGCAAGTTTTAAATAGAAAACTTCCTAGACAATAGAAATTCTGGACATCTTTCATTAAATTGGAACAATTACTCTACGCCTCAGAATGCTTCCAATATACAGACGGACATAACGAAATTGTCTCTGATTTTGATTTGATGCAAGAAATTGTATACTTGAGAAATCTTAGGTAGTTTATATACATTCATCACCACTTGGAAAAACAATTTTAGATTTTATCACAAAAACTTAAAAATCCGAGGTGGTTGTCATATATGGATAAGATAAGATAATATTCTAATATTAGAGATAATTTATATAATGGTTTTAATATATTTTGAAGATTATTTCAATATCCGTCGATAACTTCTTTGTTGTTAAATAGACAATGAAAAACGTTAAGGACAATATCAAAAAATGTAGCAAAATTTTCATTGAAAGCGAACAATGCTTAGTCAGCAGGATACTCGCACCTAGACGAAGAGAGCTTATGTAACTAATTAATAAACAAATAGTTTTTTAACACCTGCTCAAATAAAGGTAACAGTAATAAAATAGAAATTTAACAAAAACTTTGAATTTAGTACTTCAGCTGTTCAATTATAATGGAAAAATATCTTTTAAACTTAATTGTATTTATACATTTCAAAAAATCCAAAACAAAGTTTAGTTTTTGTTATTTCACATAAAATAATGTTTTATATGGAATAAAAAAATTCTCACGCAATGTGATTTATTACAACTTGAGACTTGTTAAATGTTTAGGTTTCGTTGTTGCGTCTTGAATTTGCTTTTCATTTATTTTCCTTAAAGTCAGGCAAGGAAATGGAATCGAATACATTAAGTTATTGTTTTTAGCATTTTATAGTTTAAAATTTATTCTACATTTCAATTCTTGTTTTGTAGCTGTGTGAAAATAATGCACGTGGATTATTTTAGCGTGTTTAAAGGTAAACATTCGTTATGTTTACAAAGCACAGTGGAGCATAATCTATTTCTTTTTGGAAATAAATTTTGAAACTTTTTATCGGTTGGATGGATTAACACGGATTTTGGCATAATAATAGTAAACACAATAACTGCAGTGCTACCGTGGAGATTTTTCGAAAACTCGCCCTTAAAGGAGATTTTAGAAAATAAAGTCGCACCTAAAAGGTGATTTGTGAAACAAAATTTACAAAATTACAAAAATTAAAACCTTTTGAATAATTATAAATTATGAATTTGCTCTGTTGAAATAACCTTGAATATTTACCAAAAATTTTTTATTTACTTATATAAAACACTATTTCGATTTTCATTGAGGTTTCGTAGAAGTATCGTTGATTAACTTTTATAATTTTCTCGTTCTAAATTTTAATTTTTTTCATCTTCGTTTATACAAAATTTACTGATATAAAAATAAAGTTTTATGCCGAACAAAAAATATAAAAAAAGGACAAAAAATGGAAATTTGAAAAGCTACACAAAGACTTAGTTGAAAAAGTTGAAATTTACGACTAAATTCGCACCAACGGTAACACTGGTAGGTGGGGTATAGTAAATATATATTTCTGAACTATCTAAAAAAGTATCATACTTTGAATCCCCATTTACAGCTTTATTTTCAAAAATTGTACATTTGTACAGTGAACAAAAAAATGTTGCGCTCGCGTGGTTACCGAGTTCCTCTTTTCAGGTTTCCAGTTGCTAAAATAAGAAAATTTTGCTGCATATTTAAGTGTACATGCGGTACATTTATTTATGTAAACACATAAATGTACCGCAAATAAAAATTATTATCTGTATACCTTCTCTTGAATTCTATTAAGTTAGGTTAGTCCTCTAATAATATCAGTCCTCGTTTATTGATCATTCAAAGATTGAGTCAGAATTATAATTTTCTATGGTTTATTATTCAAGTGGTATCTTAATGAATTTTGTTGGTATCTTAATGAAATTTGGCACGTAGTATTCTTTTAGTCCAAGAATTATGCTTATTGTAAATGGTTATGATCGGTTTTTTATTTCATAGAGGTCCTATTCCACATAAAACGGGGATTAAAGGTCATATAAGTACTAAGTGTAACGTGATTATAATGAAATTTGGCACAAAAATATGCAATAAGACAAAATCTTTTGGAATATGATACTGACTAAAGGACAAAATCGATTTTGTTTTATTTGGCATCCGATATTAGGGTGATAGTTCTAAGCAAACGAAATTTGTATTATCGTATATATCTGAAAAAATTAAATCAAGATTATGGAAAAAGCTTTTATCGAAAATATAAAAAATATCAAACTTTGGATAGTTCTCGGAGGGATGATATCATCCAGTCAAACAAAATTCTAAATAAAGTGTATTTAAGAAATTATTAAAGCTCATTTCATAAAGCTATTATTGGGTAATATTACAAAAACACAATAAATATAACATTTTTAAATAATGAAATGGGAGACGGTATCTCCCATGCATACATAAATTGTTTGATATCTTATAATTCATGAAATCTAAAGCAAATTTCCTGAAATTTATCATATTTAAAAAAACTTCTATAAATTAAGATTACAAGTTGTAACATTTTTCGATGGGTGAAAGGATGATTGGATGGCTACAAAATAAAACTGTAATATTTTGTATCACTGGAAGTTTAAAGCAAATTCGAATAGGGCACGTAACCGGTATACTCTTTATAGATGAATTACATTATCATGAATCTCTAAGGTTATGAGAGAAAATTTCAAGGCACATTGGATAGAGATTTTATTAGAAAGTTTATAGGCTGAAACTACTTTTGGATAGGCCGCGGTGGTGTATTCTCCTGGTTAAAATATCACACATAACTGCTGAATATTGTATGGAGAGGGTTGAGATTTTTTTGAAAATTCGCAAAAAAAGGGGATCTGTGGAAAAAAGGTCGCCACAGATTAAATTCACCAAAAGTTAATACATTTTGAAATTTTATAAATTATGAATTTGCTCTGTTTCCTAATTAGTATAGAAATATGCTTGAGTCAGGAAAAGCCAAAAATTAGTTTTTTCTTTAGTTTAACAATATTTCGATTTCCATTATAAATTTCGTAGAAATGCAGTTGATGAATTTTAATCATTCTGTCATTCTAAATTTTAACGTATTCATCCAGAATTTATATAAAATTTATTGATGTGTACTTAGTTATGCCAAATTGCCGCAATCTCAAGAAGTTCTATGCCAAAAATGCAAATTTGGAATGGTACACCAAAAGTCACACGCAGTTGAAAAAGTCGCACCAACGTTAACACTGTTCATGTGTATGGCCAAATAGGAATCATCTAAGTCCGCATAAAGTATCTACTTGCATCATATCAATATCTGAGTTAATTTAGCCATGTCCGTCTATCTGTACATATGTTTAAAGAATTGTACAAGTCATATTAATAATCCAAATTTCATAAAATTTTGTAACATTTCCGTAACAAGGAAATTATTGACCGATTTATAAGACAGATTCAAAATTCAAACAAAAAATTCTGTCAACTTTTCATAGACTAGTTGAGATTAAAAAAAGTACTTATATAATTTATAGTTCGAAAATTATTAAAATCGAATAAGTATTTTTAAAAATATGCAAAATTGTACGATTTTATAAACGATATGTTGTTGTGAATGTGTGTAAAGTGAGTAATATATATATATTCAACAAATCCGAATATATCATTCTAAATTGTTTCAAAATATGACTTTGTGCATTAATATTATTTAAAATTGGGAAAATATTTCCCATTTACCTTAACTGTTCTTTTAAAATTTTATAATTTTACGAGTTTTGTTTAACTTATTTGCTTCTAAACTGCAAAAATAATAATTTTTAATGAAGCTATTTAAACCAATTATAAAATAAATAATTATTTTTAATTTGAAAATAATTTGAATGATGAAAGTTTACATAACGTTCAACCACAAGCATTTTCTTGAAATGATTTCCTTTCCATTTTAAATCCTTATAAGCACTTTGCATATGAATCCCTTTTTCTATTTAATAACATAATTTTCATAATTGTTATGATAATTACAAGATAAGATACAAACGTATATACAAATTCCTTTTTTCATCCAGAAAGCTAAAACGAAAGAAAAAAATATGTATTTTTTTGTTTTTGTTAAGAAAAATGTAAACAGAAGTAAAAGTTAAAAATAAAAAAACAAATAATAAAGTTATAGTCGGTAAAGTCCGAATAAAAAAGAACCTACAGCATATTGTTGGTTGTAAATTGTTGTTTTCGGATTAATTCATTATAAACAATCAGCTTAAACGTTAAACATTTAAAATGTCACAAAATATGTCTAGAATCCTAGTCAAATTTGACAGATCAATTTATATACGTAACTGACTGAGAAAGTGTTTTTGTGTCCAGCGATGCATTTGTAAGTGGAGGTGGCACTATTTACGTTACAGACATCTACTCAAACCAGTGTTACCCTTATCATCAATGATTGTGTTGGTCTAAATAGAACAAAAATAAACAAATAGAACAACATCTGTAAGAGTCGGGGAAGATAAATATTAAAAGCAAAAAATATATATTCCAGACATCTTATAAAAATAAGTAAATGGAATAATACAAAACATTGAGTGTTGAAGTCAAAGAACACGCCATTATATTTAACATAATGCCATTGCAATGAAAAAAAAAACAAAAGCTTATTTAAAGATAGAAGATTGAGCAAAAAAGAGATACAGTAGCAAATAATATGTTCATACCGTGAGCTAAATTGCAATTGTGCTTAAACTTAAATAAATATTTCTTACAAATCATGAAATTACTACTAATTTATTTGTTGAGGCGACATTTTATATACATAACACTTCTTGGGTAAATTCATATAAAATTCCGTATAATTGGAAACGATCGTTTTATGTAAAAAAATATTTTAGATTAACAAAGCTAATAAAGAGCATTTTTTGCAGTTTACTTAAGGCAATTTATATTTAAAATGACGATACATAAAATACATTCAAAACACTAATAAAAACTCACCATTTCAAGTGTAAAACAAGTATTAATATACAAGAAAATCAAACTATTTGTTTGTTTTAAACTTGTCATTAAAGAGTTCATAATATGGTCATGCGTAACAAATTCATGGATTACCAGATTCTAAAATAGTAAGTCTAGTAAAACATGACGTTTGAATATTCACTTTGTAATAGAAATCTGTAGCAATATTTTTGCAATGTGAACTGAAGGCCATTTGTTCGGTAATGGTCTTTCGCAAGTGTATTAAATATATTATTTATTTATTTTAAAGTTATAAATTTAAATATTAAAATCACATTTTTCAATTTTTGCGGAGAAGTTTTAAGTGGTTTGATAAGGTGTATGCGATAATATTTAAACATTCGTTATTTTTAAAGTAGTTTAATTTTTTTAGTTTTCCAAAATGCACCGTTTAATATATAACTTCATATTTTTTATAGAATATGTGTTCTTAGATATTTTAATTAAAATTTAATATTATCGAAAGGTTAACTTTTTTAAGACTATTTTGTACAAGCGATGTGTTTGTGATATTTGAACAATCCAAAATTGCACTGTGCCAAGAAATTTGGCACATCGAAGAATCAAAAAAGCAAATTATTATAGATAACGTTATTTTGGTATAGGATACGGGGGTTTAGTATAATTATTTTCAAATTAATGGTGGTAAAGTTATAGCATTAAGTAAAGCCGATTATAGCATTTTTACTTTCTTCATAAACTATATTCACACTTTTCACTTTTTGGAGATTGTCTCAGATAACCACCTTTTTTCGATTTTACCACTTTTAAGTAGAACATTTTTCAGGACTATAATCAATAATTAGACGAAAACTACTTAAACTCTGTCAATTAGTTTTGGAAAAATATATAGGAATACTGTTTTGCTTGCCTACGTTTAACTCGTAGCCTTTACTATAACTGATTTTGTAATAATTATAAAACAAAACTGGATGCAAAAAATTATTTCATTTCTCGAAAAGGAGTAGCTTATTGAGGATATGATTTGAAGATTCCTAAAAAGCAGTTGAATGATGTTAAGTTAAAAAAATATATATTTTAAAACGAAACCCACTTCAAACCATCTGAAGTTGTGTCTGTATGACTGTCCATCTGTTGTTTGGCACGCTTATATTCAAAATTGTTGGCAAAGCCTAATTTTCGCAATAGCCGTGAAGTTTTAATGTAGGTAGAGAGTTTAAAATGTCTCCTCCTTCAAAAATCAAGATGCACTTATTTAGGGGAAGAATTTACGGGTCAAAATCCTGACTTAAGAGTAGAAAACTAGTACATATATTTGGAACAAATGCAGTATTTTTTGCAAGCACATTTAACTGCTTTCAAACACCTTAAACTAGATATAGTAAACCTGCCTTATCCACAAATGGATATCTCAAAAAACATTAAATAGTCTCCGCATTATTCTAGGTATATGCGATCCTAAAATTTTCAATAACAGATGCAAAAATTAGTAACTGATGCAAAAATCTTGCAAACCACAATATTTTATTGTAAATTTATGTACAGATGGTAAATGATATTTCAATTGCAAGGATGTGTAGAGGATATACCACATCCTCGTTGTCTTATACAAACAGTTGGTTGCACACAATATTTTTTTTAAGTTTTTACCTATATACCGATATTGGTGAAAGCAGAGATATTTGTTATTTAAAATTTCATCGAAAGGGGAATACATCTCATGCTGTTTCAAATTTCGGTATATAACATTTTTTACAGAGAAAATATTGTTCATCTAATTGCGAAGGAAAACAATAAAAAGTTGTATTCACATAAAAAATGTGGAATTTATTTTAATTAAGTAAAAATATTACCTGACTGTATGGACATTTTCAAATAAATTAATAGCTCGATTCTCTTCACGAAAGAAACCTGATTAGGCATTGAGACTCCCAGAGGAGAATAATACTTGTCTGGAAGTCTTCGTCAGCAAGAGGATGGACCTATTTTTTTCCATAATTTATATTAGAAGAAATACATTGTGGCCATTCTCTGTCTGCTTGGGGCCCCAAACCAACAGGGTAGCGCTCGATATGAGACCATACTTTAATATTAGAATTTTATTGAATTCTTTAAACGTTATTTACATATAACTAAATGAAATTGGTATAACTAAATGAAATTGGTATTATGGAAGCAATGGAAAAGTAATTCTAAATAAACACTTTCATATTTTTGGCTGGGTTATTCTTTCTTTTTGTTTCACTGTCTTTGAAAAATCTTTTCTTCCTTTAATTTTTACTAATGTTTTTGTTTCTGTATTTTTGCTAATTGTTTTCAAATATGAACTTTAATTATTTCTTTGTTATGTTTTGGACATTTAAGTTAAAAATAAATATTTTTCTCCTCATAAGCAAACAAGAAAATTTGAAATTTAATATCACTTATAAATTTCTGATTTCACACAAGTTAGAACAATCTAATTTTTTTGCAGTTTACTGAAAAATAAGTAAAGTATTTTTACAAAGTTTCTCGTAAAGTTTACTATTTTTGAACATGAAAATTGTAGTAAAAGAAAAGCAAGAGACACAAGGCATGAAAAATTATTATTCAACACGTTGTTTCCTATTAAATATATAAAGTAATGAATGAATAATTAATTATTTTTTATTAGAATGTTTATTTCTTTAAATTGGTTGAGAAAAAAATTATAATAATTCTAACTACCACTCTCAAGTAAAAGAAACGAAAAATATATTATTTTTTCATTTCATTATATACTATGAACGAGGATCGGTGTACTAAATCTCATTGGTCTCAAACAATTTCACTATACATACGCCGGTATGTAATAATTGATAAAATAAAAATAGGCTTAAGCAGAAATAGATGTGCGAAGTTATACAAGGTCTGGTCCATTATTTCTTCTAGCTGATATATAACATCCAAGAAAAAAAGTTTCCAAAAATTCTTTAAAACACATAGATTTCATAAATATGTGAAATTTGTGCGTGATATATGTTATATTCGAAATAATGTACTACACACTAAAGCATAAATAAAACAAGTAAGAATGCTATATTCGGCTATGCCGAATCTTAAATACCCTCCACCACAAATTCGTGTAAAGTTAATACGTTAGGTTCCATAGACACACATATACTCACAAATGTATATAACACAGAAATACTTAATTAGTCATAAAATTAGTTACAATTAAGGCTATAAAATTTTTCTACTGAACTGCCTTTTTTCTACCAAATTTCATTGAGCTCTGTTAATTTTTGTGGATGTGAGCAGACAAAGAGATTGACGAAAATCGATTGAGATTTTGACTTGATTCAAGAATATATACATTATGGGGTCTGAAATAATTCATTCTTAGCGTTACACACAGAATGACAAAGTTAATATTCTCTCTCTACCACTTGTACTGTGGAGCGTATAAAAACAAAAAATATGCTTGTTATAAGCTCAAAACTATTTTCCGGGAAGGGGTTTTATATGTAGCTCCCATATAAGACCCCTTCCCGAAGTTTGGACCAAGATTGTTCATATTTATAATATACTTTTATTATAGTTAGAAAAAATCATTGTGCTAAATTTTAATGGAATTAATCTTTATTTAAATGTTTTATAAACTCTAATCCGTTTTCCGGAAAATCCCGTTATAAGGGAGCTATAGGAAAATTTGGACCGATACAGGGCAAATTAATATAATATCTTCAGAACAGTTAGCAAAATAATTGTGTCGACTTTCAGTAGAATTGGTCTTTATTTACTCGGGAAGGGGCGTTATAATGGAGCTATATCATAATATGGACCCACAATACAATAGAATTGGTTCAAATCTAAAAGTATTATAAGCTATAAATCATATTCCGGGAAAGTCCTTATATGGGAGCTATATCAAAATATGGACCCATCTTAATATAATTTATAACATATATTTAAAATAGCTAGGAAATTAGTTGTGCCAAATTGCAAAAGAATTGGTTCAAATTTAGGAGTTTTATGAGCTATAAATCACATTCCGGGAAGGGGCCTTATATGGGAGCTATATCAAAATACGGACCCATGTGAATAAAATTTATAGTATATATTTAAAATAGTTAAACAATTATTTGTGCCAAATTTCAATAGAATTGGTTGCAATTTAAGAGTTTTATGAGCTATAAATCAAATTCCGGGAAGGGGCCTTATATGGGAGCTATATCAAAATATGGATCCATATTAATAAAATTCGCAATATATATTTAAAATAGTTGAAACAATAATTGTGCCAAATTTCAAAAGAATTAGTTCAAATTTAAAAGTTTTATAAGCTATAAATCATATTCCGGGAAAGTCCTTATATGGGAGCTATATCAAAATATGGACCCATCTTAATATAATTTATAACATATATTTAAAATAGCTAGGAAATTAGTTGTGCCAAATTTCAAAAGAATTGGTTCAAATTTAAGAGTTTTATGAGCTATAAATCACATTCCGGGAAGGGGCCTTATATGGGAGCTATATCAAAATACGGACCCATGTGAATAAAATTTATAGTATATATTTAAAATAGTTAAGCAATTATTTGTGCCAAATTTCAATAGAATTGGTTGCAATTTAAGAGTTTTATGAGCTATAAATCATATTCCGGGAAATGGCGTTATATGGGAGCTATATCAAAATATGGACCAATGTTAATAAAATTTATAACATATATTAAGAATGGTTTAAAAATTAGTTGTGACAAATTTCAGTAAATTATCTTAAAAATTGCGGTCCATATGACACAAAGAGTTTGGGGTGTATCAAAATTTTGCATATTATAGCCTATAACTTTTTTCCGGTTAATCAGATTTTGATAATTTTTGGCACGATGATGAAGCACATGTAATTGTATGCTAAAATTAATTTTTTGTTTAAGTCCAATTACATTTTTAGAAGAAATTAGAAGAGTTCATTTTTGAAATTTTGAGGTTGTTTCAGATATCGGTCTATAACTTCCTTGCTTATAAACCGATATAGCTGGTTTTAAATAGCAAACTGCTTAGGACAATAACAAACAATGTGGCCAAGTTTTATTGAATTCGGTCAATTATTCTAGGCGTGAGAATGTTTCCAACAGACAGACAGACGGACAGACGGACATAGCTAAATCGACTCAGTTTTTGATTTGATGCAATAATATATATACATTGTTGGGTCTGAGATGATTCCTTCTTGGCGTTACATACAGAATGACAAACTTAATATACCCTCACCACTTGTGGTGGTGGAGGGTATAAAAAATTATAATAATAATCGAGGGACGTTCATAAATTTTTTGTAGCTATCGTTTACATCCAACAATGTTGTGTAGGTTATTACATTATCGAGGTCGACCAATGTGTCATTTTATTGACATTCTTAACTGGCAATTCTCTACAGTTAAGTTGTCTGACATTGTGTTTACAGTGACTATGTCATTTCATTGCACTAAATAACTATAGTCTTAGATTTATACCAGTATGTAGATATATTTTATCAATTCAGTCTCAGAAAATATTTTTATTTGTCAGCAATTAAGATACAAATACAAAAAGATACAAAAAAACTAAAAGAGAACTGATGTCTAAAGTTAGGTACTTGTTTTTACAAGCGATTACTTTTAATCTCTGAGGATAATTGATATAAAAACTAAAGTTATAAAAATATAATGTGAAAAAATTAGTTTTTCTTCAATATTGTGTACTTTATTTTAATTTAAACAGATAAAAGAGACCATATTAAATGTCTATTTGAATGTATGCAGATTAAAATAACATTAAATAAAAATTTCCGCTGTTGTACATATAATTATAATAAAAAAATATGTTTACATAATTATTTTCTTATTCAACTGAAAATTAAAAAAAATCTCTCATATGTATATGTTATATTTGTTACGTAATTTGTATAAATAAACCGTTAATATTGAAAGAAATACACAGTGTCAAAGATGTAATACAAGGAACATCTAAATAAGAAAGAATGATATTAGAACCACTCCCCCACTAATATCATAGAAACAAATTAAAATATATTGAGGATATTGCATTAAAAAATAATAATGTTTATTAACGGTATCAACCAAGCGTACATTACATACTTTTGGTATTAATGTTTATCTAAGATTTGTGTGTTTTAAAATATTTTTTTCCGGGGTAATTATGTGAGCTAGAAGCTATGGACCGACCCCCGTTACATTTTGCTCATAGATTTTTGCTTATGTTTATTTCAATTTGATCAATTCTTACGATACCAACATTACGTGAAAATTAAGTCCATCAAAGTTACATCTTTAAAGGGATTGTTTGGGACCTATGAGAAATAATACACCAATAATCGTACAATTTTGCACATTATTTCAGAATATTATAGGACTTATGTGTGTAAAATTGCTTTATATTTATGACTTTTAAGACCTTAAAACCCCGTACCGGTAGGAACATTTGTATTGGGGCTGATGAAATAATGGTTCCATCATTGTTTTGCGCTAAGATAGTTTTATGTGCAAATTTCATTATAATATCTCAAAAATTGAGATTAGAATTAAGCATATAACATAAGGGAAAGTGATTCTATTTTGTCTGCCAGTCACAAACTTCTGCACAAGTGCATTGTTGTGGAGGGTATTAAAAATGTTGCATAGCTGAATATGGTATTCTTACCGGCTTTTCTGAAAATTTCAATTTTACTAATTTCATAGCTCAGTCCCAATTTTCTGAAAGAGTTTCAAGCTGATAAAAATCTGATACATTAAAATGTTTTATTTAAGTTTGCCAACCATAAATTTAGACTGGGCGTAAATATATATTACAAGTTTTTAAAAAATCAGTCCTGGTTTAAATATTGCTTCCACCTGAGATCCAAATAACGAAAGAAGCTTTTAGTACTTTTATATATTGATTTGTATTATATAAATTGAGCTGAATTATTTGACAAAAAAAGCTTGACAAAAATATTACAACTATTGAAATTATATTTAAATTGAATTAAAAATATTTATATTCGGCAAAAATTATTTTTATGTAAGTCAATTTTCATTTAAGTTTTTTTTAAATAATACATACATATTGTACATACATACAGTGTTTTTGTAAGAAGTTTTTACCTCGTCTGAAAATCTCACATAAACTAGGCGTCATCTTTCAAATTAACTTTAAAACTTTTCAGCTCTAACCAAGTAAAAATCATAAAAATATATGAATTTTAGGCAAAAAAACTGAACATTGGTCTAATAGTTGAACGAAATATTTACAAATATTCAGAAAGTATCACATATGTTCCAAAAACTTTAAGCGTCCAAACACTTTCTTTTCAATTATACCCTTCATCAACATAGGAAAAATCTTTTAAAAATTTATGCATGCACAAATTTCACATAAATGTTTATAAATGGAGTATAAATAACATAGGAGTGATCGACAGACTTTGTTTATTTATTACTTAAACCTTGTTTTGATATTTCATGAAGGACTCATACATATTTTATTTAAGCGTAAATTTCTATTTTCACTAAATTTTTGTAGCTAAAGTTTTACAACAAATATAAAATGTCCAATGATTACTTTAAAATTTTATAAAATATCAGAAAGGTAAAAAAATATATGTCTTTTTAATTAAACTTGTGTTTCCCAAAGGAAATTGGATTTTAAACTGTTTTACATTTAATGGCATTTTCTGATACCCCAGAAAAAGAAATCACATTGTAATGCTTTTTAATAAGTTTTAAAAATTATATAATTATATATGTGCATAATATTCAAAATACTTTGGAAATACTTTATCAGATTCAATGTTTTATAGAATTCAATTTACATTAAAATAAATAATGTCTTAAGTGTATTTTGTTAACTAAACCATTTGAGGAAAATGAAATATATAAATTTAGTAACAAACATATCAAAAATGTTTAAGACAAAAATTAAATTTACTTTTTTTTTAGTTAGCTATTTAACATATTAGATAATTATTTTTTAATTACTTTGTATTATTCACATTTCAAATTCTTATCAAATTCTTTAAAATTAATCATATTTGAAATTTTTACGGAAATCGCTTCAGCAGTTCTGAAATGATAATCAGAAAGATATATCCACTCATATTTATGCTAAAATGCACCTTGCGTAATATTTGTCAAGATCACAGCTTATCGAAATTAGTCTTAGTCGAGCCAAAAAATTTTCCATAATAATATCTCCGGATTGCTGTATATGCTTCGAAAATTATTTGCCCAAATAATTCATTTAATAATTTACTTTCATTTAAGCAAAATTTAAAAATGAACATAATTAATAATTATACAATGACTTCAATCTTGGTAACGATTAAAATACGATTACGAGTAACATATTTACCCTTAACTTTAATCATAAAATTTATTTCTAATTAAATCATAACCCACGAAAAGAGGACAAAGATCTCTTTTTTTTAATTTCAGATAATATTTGCAATACGATGTAACTTACAAAAAGTTTTAAAATGTTAATAAAATATACGTTTATGCATAAATATTTACGTAAAAATCTTAAGACGTAAAAAACGTAAGACTACAAAAATTTGAAATAGGATTTATGTAGAAGTAGCAACAGACTTGGGTACGAAAGAAGTGTTTAATATTCAGAAAAAAAAAACAACAAAGATATCAAAGACATAAATAAAACTTTAACTATAACAACAAAAAGTTATGTTTTATATAATCTGGCCTAAACGACTGAAAATTGTCGAACAACAATTTTTAGAGTAAGATTTTTTGCTTTTTTAGTTATTCAGAGTAGATCACGGAAGAAAAGTTTTCATAAAAATTTATTTGGACAAGTTTCATTTTTATGTTTTCAACTCACACTGGTTCTACTGTACCAACAGAACAACAACAACAACAAATGATAACGGAACCAATATAGCTTTAGTTTCTTATTCTCTTTCTTTAATCGTATTTTAAGGTTGTTGCTCTTTGTTTAACACTCAGAAGTTCTATGGAGATTCAATTCTATATATATTTTTTTAACTACACCCATTTTAAGGATCTTTTTCTTATTATCTCACAAACCGTTTATTTTTCCCGATTCGGATCAATATTTATATTCAATAAGTTATAGAATCAAATTTTATTAAATAATTCGATTGGTGAAATTTTATATACCAATAATATTATTTAAATTGTACGAAGAGTGGGCTTCCTCCTCCAACGTAAAAGCGTTGAGAACTGTAGGGTAGTCACATGCTCCTAAGAGGCAGGTTTTTAAAATATTTAGGAAAGTTTTGGAAGAAAATGCGCTTTGCTGACCAAAATTTTTTCTTGACAAAAAATTATACAAATCATGGTGTGTATAAGGTAAGTGACGAAAGTTACGTTCCTGATAGTTCTTCATTTAATAATTGTTACATATATGGTCGGATCTCTTCTTTTCTTTGTATAACCACATCTACCATCCATTTTCTCACGTAAAAAATTATTGGTACTAAGTTTATGTACCATGCAGTTTTTCATTATGGTGATTGGAACTAAATTTTCTTACTCTATCTTTAATGATTATAGAGATAATCCTGAAACCCTATTACCTTTACTTCAATATTTCTTAAGATATTCGATAATTAAATAGGGATAACCTATTCCCCTGATTCCATCAATATAACATTTTATTAACTAAAACTATTCTTCGAGAGAGTGATTGGGACCGAATTTGAAAATAGTCGCTGTAGAAGTTCTTTAGATATTCGATAATAGATATTTATTTTTTATGGTGGTTACTTATCCTGCTGATCCTACCCGTACTAAATTTTTTGTTCAGTAAAACAGTTCCCTGAAAAGTGATTGGGACTAAATTAGAGAACTCATTATCCAGCAAAACAGATTTTTTAGAAAATGAATGGGACCAAATTATATTCTTATTGTTACAGTTTTCTATATATTTGTCAGTCAATATTTTCTTTGTTTGATGGTACCTTTCCTTCAAGTCCTATTGGAATATTTGTAGCCTATGTTACCTTCGTGTATATTGGAATCTTTCTGTGAAAATTTGTGCAAAATCGGTCTTATAGTTTAGCTGTCAACAAACAAACACAGATTCACTTTTATGTATATTTATGTATAGAGAGATATATTTTTATTATGGCTTCACCCTTGTGCAAAATTTCACGTAATTTTCCACAAAGTTTTAGATATATAGAACGTTCATTTAAAAGGATTTGTAGATTTCCAAAATTTAAGGCGTTAAAAATGGAATAACAAACTTAATATACCCACATCACCACTTGGTGGTGTAGTATTCGAAAAAGAAGTATCCATAACCTGGGATAATAATCACGAAATTAGCTACTTTAACTGAAGATAATTAGTTTTTTATTTTAGTACAATTGATCTATATTTTAGGAACTTTAAACCCTAAAAAACCACTTCGTACATTAATCTTTACTTATGGATATTATTTGGGTGCTGTAGAAAAATATGGAAGAATGTTAGTCAAAAAGGTGACATACGCTCAAATCAGTTAGAAGAATTATTGCGTCGAATTATCCTCATCTAAGAGTCAGTCATTACTGACTACAAAATACTCTACACCATATTAATATGCAGTTTTTTATGTGTTTTACAAAGATTACTTAATTGAATTAAATATTATTACAATATCGTATCATTTACCAATTTCATTGAAAATCAGAACTGTTAAGAAAATAATTTGTTTAATCTTTCTGTAAAATTAAATGAATCCGAATGCCACTAAAATTCACTATAGCTTATGACAATTTCAAAAAGTCTCTCATTTTCTTTTAATTTCAATAAAAACTTAAGATTCTTTAACATATTTTTAAATGAAAATGTATTTGATTTGTCCAACATAGTGAAACATTAAGTTAAAGTCATAGAAATCCATATCAATTTTATTATCATGGTAAAGAAGTGTGACGTTTCGAGGATCGAATTATGGAATACACTTAAGTTAGAAGTAAAATAATTCAAATAAATCAAATTCTTTGATGCTTAATAAGTTGTATATGTTAAATTTGTTTTACCTGTTCTTTTTATTGTTTATAATATATGGTTTCATATAATGCTTTTAATGCCGGTTGAAAGAACATCAATTTGGTAGTCTGCGAAGGCACTGGGCAACATTTAAAACGAATTCTCAGAAAAGCAGAGAAACCGTGACTGATTTAACAATACTTATTCTCTGCGAATATAGACAATGCTGCACAGTGGGGAAGAATCAATTATATGTAAATTTATCTCTAACTTTTGATCAGATAGAAAGATTTGAGTAAAAATTAATGTAGTGAAAACAAAGGAATGAAATTTTATAGCTTTTGGTATAATGTATTTGTACAAAATTTGTAACGGGCAGAAAAAAATGTGCTACCACCACTTTTAAATATACCGTTCGATTTCGGATCACTTTTTGAGTCGATTTAACGATGACCGTCTAACAGACGAAATTAGTGAAAAAGGTCCCCATACAAATGCTCCTCCCGGAAATGGTATTTAAGGTTTTAATAAAATTTTGCACAAATTAGTTTTATAATATTCTAAAACAATGTGCCAAACTATACGAGGGTCAGTCCTTTATTTCTCATAGGCCTCATACAACCATCTTCAAAATAATACTTTAAAAGGCTTAAATCTCACATATACGTTGGTTTTGTAATAAGAATGGGTTAGTATAAATATAAGAAAAAATCGATTGCGAAATTTTACGAGTGTGGGACGATAATTTCTTTTAGCTCTTATGAAATGCCCACAGAATAAAATCTTTTAGAATGCACTAATCCTACGTGAATGTTAGTACCATATAATGTACTGTACTCTTAATTATAAATTAAAAAGTACCTTTATACTAGAGTGGTTCATTCAATTTTGGTACCCACCACTTATATTGAAAAGTTGGGCTTGACCGACTATATTTTGTTTTGGCTGGAATTTCATCTTTCACCATAAGTGGTGATAATGGTATACAACTTTGGTATTCCGTTTTATAAGCCAAGAAAAAATCATCTAAGATCTCATATATCGTATATATATCAGGCATCAATTCTGCCCACAATAATTAACTGAGATCAATGAAATTTACTCTAAATATTTGCTATTGTCTTGAGAAGTTTCATATTTAAATTAAAAAATGTTATGGACCGATGATTGAAACAACCTCCTTAAACCAACAAAATTTGAACAACGTATATGACCAAACGGTAAATTTAATGTTCATGAAATTTGATACGCTTGAGTCGCCTTAAATAAAAAAGACTAAAATTAAATTAAATTAAATTAAATTAAATTAAAGTTAGATATCATTCTTACAAGGGAAATTATTTAAGATTACATATATCTATATGACATATGAATTGTGTTTCGAAAACACATACTTATAGACTTCAAAATTTGTGCATTGAGTGCAGTAGTGTTCTCCAAGCAAACAAAATTTTGATTAGGGCACGTGGGATGTGTATCCCTGTTTCAAACGAAATTTTAAATAATGTATATCTCTAAAATTCTCTATAGAAATTTCATGAAATTTGGTATATGTATAAAGCATTTAAAACAAAAATTTTGATTTACAAAATGACAGTTATTTCACTTCACAAATTAAAATTTTAATATCGCATATCTCTGATACTGTTCCAGGAAACTTAACATAAATTTTACACATGTATTAAGCAATAATAGCATAATCCTGGGACACTGGAGAGTGGTAAAAACGGAATTTCTAACTTTTCTAAACTGATCGTTGTTTAGGGTATTTAGGAATCGGCATAGCCGGAATATTGAATTAATACTTTTTTAGGTATCAGTATTTTCTAAACACTTTAGAAAATTAAACATATTTTAACTAAATTATATAGACAAACATATAACTTTACATAAATAAATTTTTGAAATAAACTCTATTCAAATTTATTTTCAAGTTTTAATGGATTTTTAATTGATGTAAATAATCTTATTTTTAAATAAAAATCTTTTCATATTGAGCACCTTCTTTTAATGTCTGTGAGGCTTTTAAGTTTCAATCAATTTTATTTAATGTAACATTTAAAAGAAAATAAAAAAATAAATATTTTACTTGTGTTTAATAATAAACTAAAATATATGCTTTGGTTACTAATTATTATGAACATTAAAATTTCCTTCCTCAACTAAGCTTTCATTTAGCCATATGTTAACTCTATATTAATATAAATTGAAGGTTGGCAAAAGATCCAGGTTTTGATGCTATTTTGAAAAGTACAGGTGAGGAGCACAAATAATGTTTAATATATTTCATAAACTATGAAAATTAAGTAGATCATGAGATAAAAGTGAAAATAATTTTAATTGGATTTGGGGTTATTAACAGGCTGTGAAATTAAATTTCTAATTGAAGGAATTATTACTTAATTTTACGTAATTATGTTTATATAAATGTCTGCTTCCATTGGTTGTAGCATGAATACAATTAATTATTGTAATATATGCATACAGAAAAATATTAAGCAAAATCAACGTTAAATATAGTAGATTTAAGATTGAATATTTTTTTGTTTAGTTTAAATTGAATGTTGAAATAATATTGTACATATTATAAACTTTCGATATTAATATATAAAATAATAAAACAATACATTTTTGAAATTACTATGAAAAAATGTTAAATTAATATTTCTTATCTATGAAGAAAAAACATAACTTAAACAGATCCTCGTAAAATTTCACATAAATATTTTTTCTTATGTTTATCCTACCTAACAGAAATAGTGTGTTTTCTACCTTCCGACGAATAGCAAATTTAGAAAGCGATTCTAAGTCGAAAGGTTAAAGCGACCAGAATGATTGAGAAAAATTATACTGCGTATCTTACTGTGTTTAATACATAATGAAAAAATTGATGAAATAGAGGATTTTAATTTAAATTTTTAAACACCTGTTTCTTAAACACCCTAATGCTAAATAACTTTTTAGCAGTTTACATAAAGAGATTTGAACCATAACAAATTAAAAATCGGTTTTTGTTATTTTAGTATATTAAAAAAATTAAGAATTTGTTCACCTACAATTTCAGATTAAATTAAATTATCCAAGTGAATTACAGTTTTCCCCCAATATCGTGATGAAATTTGATATTTTGATATGTAAAAAGTAAAAGAAAAATATATTGTATTTTGCTAGAATTAAATATTATTCAACATTTTTACCATTCACAATACTAAATACTAGAAACCTACACATAAGCATCTTTATATGAAAACTTTCCATGCGCATGCAAAAATTAGCTCATTTTCTACCTAAAATAGTGGATAATGTACTAAAATAAAGTTCAGTTTTCATGTTGCATAATTTTATTTTACTCTTTTAAGTTTTGTTTTAAATTCGTATATATTTATGACTTTGGGTTATATAAACTGTATTTAAAGTTAAATTTTTGAAACATTTTTCATTTCCACCTTTCGTACATGAACTGGAAGGCCGCTCGTATGTATTATATTGTAAAAACTAATGTATGAATGGTTTTATTTTCGAAAAAGTTTGCATAAATTACATAAACAAAAGATATCAAATAAACAGCATAAATAGTATTTCATCCTTGCACTGGCATAAATTCCTATGAAAGGATTTTTGAAAAGTATATGAAATAATGTCAAAACATTACATATTTTGTTTATTATTTCAAAACTTATAAAATTGCATATTATAATGTAAAAAGACTGCAATAAAAATTGTTCCAACAATATTTTCTATATAAAGTTTTCTTTATTTCTTGTAAAATGCGTTGGGAATATTACATCGTAAGCGAATCTACACATAAGGGAATTATTAAAAAATATGTTAAAATGACGAAATTACAGCCAAGTAATACAGTCTTTTGTCTCTCTTAAAAATTGACGATTTAAAATTTCAATTTCAATAAAATT
The DNA here is from genome assembly GCA_004302925.2 of Cochliomyia hominivorax. Taxonomy (NCBI): domain Eukaryota; kingdom Metazoa; phylum Arthropoda; class Insecta; order Diptera; family Calliphoridae; genus Cochliomyia; species Cochliomyia hominivorax. The sequence continues at coordinate 71,304,439 of PYHX02000413.1, read as the reverse complement.
TCAATAAGTCTATTTAAAAAATTAAATATGTAAAATTTAAGTCAATCTACGACTACATTATGTGTAGTTACCTTAAATAAGAGAAGAATATAGTCAACTATTGGCAAAAACATCATAAACATTACTTTTATAGTATCGCTTTTAGGCACTTGTATCTAACTCTAACTTTTAATTTTATACATTAATTTTTTGTATTATTGTTAAATTGAAAGTAATTTATTTTTACCATTTAATTATTCTTTATTTTATAAAATTAAGTTAACATCATTAACTGTTTAGTGTTTCACGTAAAAACTAATGACACTATAAAGCGTATAAATTTCTTACATTATTTAGTTTGAAAATATAAAACACTAAACTACATTTAAGCAGGCCGAACCATGATTCTTTTATTCTATATTCCTGAAACTGTTGACTCAGATTTCAAGAAATTTGTCACGACCTAAAATTTTTAGTAGATAATCTTATTTACTGCTTACCTCTTCGATAGGTCACGGAGGAACAGCATCCCCATAATAACAGAATTTTTAATATCTGAAAACCAAATACAAATTTCTTGAACTTAACACATGAAAAAAAATATTATTTACAACATTTAAAAAAAACTATAGAAATTTCAAAACTGAAAATCTATTTCATAAAATTTTGACAGAAACAAAAAAATGGTTCAATAAACTTTCCTGATGTAAATACGCAACAGCCTCTAATTTTTAAAAACGTTCAAAATACGTTAATATACGACATTTAAAATTACTTTTTAAAGAGAATGCTACTAATCCAAGATGTGAAAAATCTGTTTTAATTTTAATAATAAATATAAATAAATTAACACTGAAACAGACAGATAGACAAGATCAAAATGAAATACAAGGTGATGGATTTTATTTGTAAAAAAATAACAATTTGAATAAATTTACAGTCTAAACAATCATTTGCATAATTGAACATAATTTTGCTTTATTTAATTTGTCTAAAAACAAATTTGAAGGACTTGTAAATTTTATACAAAATTATATTATATTTATATTTAAAATTAGTCTAAAACAATACATCCTCCATCACCACTGAAGTCAAATGATATTTTCCATCTCTTTGATTAATAAAATATTACTCTTGTGAGAACTTTTCAAAAATTAAAACGTTCACTATCTTTGAAGGTCCATTTAAGTACAAATTTATACTAAATGTAATAATTTACTTCTTTAAGCAGTATATTAAGTTTAGAGTTTTCTAATTCTATTAATGATGGATGATATTTTAGACTCAACTATACCGAAAATATATCATAATATTCTAAATCATTTCCTATAAACAATGTTTATTTTTATAATTTCTAACCTTAGATTTTAGGTTGTATTTAATTCTACCATGTTGTTGCCTTAATTGCCTACAGTGACACCAATAACCATTTTAGGTCACTAAACTGGGTATTAACAACAGGCTTGTTAACTAGCGAGCACAAGACAAAGTTTATGTTAATAAATATATTTTTATACACTTCACCACCACAAGTGATGAAGAGGGTAAATTTAATAATATATCATTCCGTATATTACGCTAAGACGGAATTATTTCAGACCCCATAATGTATACATATTCTTATATCAAATCAAAATTTGAGTCGATTAAGCTATGTCTATCTGTCATCCACAATAATTGACAGAGCTCAAGGATCTTTAGCCTGCATATTTCTTACAGTCGTGAAAGTTTCTTATTTAAAACCAGTAAAATCGGTTAAGTATATTAAAAGATATAGGTCTATATCTGAGCAATCGCAAAGTTCAAGCAATGATCTTTCTTTTTGCAAATTTTTCATAATATTAAGTTAATTCCATAAGTTATTATAATCGGTTCAGGGGAAAAAAATAAAAGCCAAAAATAAAACTAATTTTAAGGCTAATTAAGTGTTACTGTGTTATATTTGAAAAAGTATATATATTGTATGCGTATGTGAGTGTATGTGTGAGTGTTTATATACGAAACACTACGCACATTGTGGTGAATACAGTATGTATACTTGTTTATATTTGTTGTCAAAAAAGTAAAAAAAATTTAAAAAAATAAATAAATAAATAAATAATGAGCAATTTTTTCCATTGAAGAAATATATTTAATTTTTAAGGCATTTTTTTGAAATACAAAATATATGAAAGACCAATAAATTCTGGTTATTAGGTCTTAAAATTAATCTAAAAATTTCATTATTTCTAAAACATATTATTTGAGATAACATATACTTCGCATTTATAAATTATTCATGATGGTTAAAAACTCATAACTTTGAAATACATAATGGAAACACAATAACCGTGACTTTTAAATGGATGCACAATAATAAAAAAATATGCAATATTTATTGCACAAATAATGTTCTTAAAACATTTTGCTGAAAACACAAAGCTGGAAAGTTATCAACAATTATTAAATTTTTTCGAAGAAAAAATTTGTATATATCAAATATTAAGTTTAACAATTTTTTTATGGAATGATTGAACATTTATTGCATTTCAAAAATATAGAACGGTTGTAATATTTTTGAAATGCAACAAAAGTTTAATCATTCCGTAAAAAAATTGTTAAACTTAATATTTCATATATACAAATTTTTATATTCCTTAAATGGAACAAGTAACAATAAGTAAAATTTGTGGTGTGCAGGACTTACCAATGAACCAGTTTCACATTCGTCTTTAAATGAAATTATTTCGGTTCTTATTGCTGAACTTTTCAGCTGAGAAGTAGCACTTCATTTAATTTATGTCAATAAATGACACAAAAGTTAATAAAACTTATGCGAAAACAAGAATTATACAAAACGTTAAGTTTACTATCATCAATTGAAGTTGTTCACAATATGAAATCGGATCTGTCGCGAATTATAACTTTAGTTTCATTTATAAAATCAATAAAACTTGAATTCATAAAAACAAATCTCTATTCATCATTATTATAAAATATCGAAGATAATTTTATAATATAATTGTCGATTTACTATTTTTTGTATTAATATATTTAAAAATTTATTATTCGGATAAATATAAACTAAAAATATTTAGTTTTTGAGTGCAACCGTTGGTGCGACTTCAATTGCAATAGGTTTTTTGTGTACTTATTCAAATTGGTACTTTTTGGTATTCATTTTAAAAATTTGAGTTTTTGTAAAAAAACTTTATGAAATTTCATTCATTTGGCTTATATATTTATATAAAATTTCGAGTTATAGAGTGTAAATCGAAATATTTTTAAATTAACAAATAAGCTAAATATCCTCCACTACTAACATAATGCAATAGCATAAGTTAAAGATATTGCACCATAAAACTTATAATTCATAGCAAAAATCGACCGATTTTCATCAAGAAAGTACCATATATTCTAGACAGAAAATAATCGTTTTATAAATTCAAACCCGATTTCCGGAAGAGAACATACAATGCACTTTGAAAAATAATTGCACCGAATTTCAATAGATTTGGTATATATTTACTAGTTTTATAAGCTCCAACCTGTTTTACGGGAATTCACACAATTATTCTAGGCGTGCGAAAGATTTATGGGATCTGAGATAATACCTTCATGACGTTACGTTAATAAGGTTAAAGTGTATAAAAATAATTCTTTGTTACAATTCAAACTTATTTCAAAGTTAAATGGAAAACGGTGTAAATTTATAATTTAAAACTATTTAAAAAGCGTTAATTTTTGATAAATTAAGCCTTTTGCGATCTTTATTTTGTAAATTTGCTTCTAAAGATGACCGTTTACTTGCAATAGTAAAAAAAGTTATTTTAATACCAATTTTTTCCAAAGTAATGCAATTTATTAGAATAATAATATATAACAGTTCATTAATCATACGCTTCCATTTATAAATTAGAAAGGTTTTTGGAAAATATTGAGTCAAATTAATGCTTATAATTAAAAAATAAATATTTGAGATATTTAAAAATTATCACCATTTTATGAGTCATAAATTTAATATGAAACTTGTAATATAATACTTGACTTAAAAATTTTTATTACTGATATACAAATGGTACGTAAAAAATATAATGCTTTAGTTGACTGAAGTTATTTTCCTGATATATATCACTATAGGTGATTGGGTATTATTCGTTTGTGCTGATATTTATAACATGCAGAAAAATTGGTGTCACCTTTAAATATACCGTTCGACTCAGAATCATTTTCTCTCGATTTAACTTTGTCCGTCCGTCTGCCTTACCGGCTGGTTGACCCTATAAATGTTGTGAACACTCTACAGGTCGCAATTTTTGAGAATATTTGGTACGTGTCATTATTTTGTCCCAAGGACGAAGCCAATTACAGTTAGCTATGTTCACGTTCCTCCCATACAAATGTTCCTCCTACCCTATTTATTAAGATCATAAAGCGATTTAAACAATAGTTGGGACTAGTGAATGAGGGTTGGTCTATTATTTCTTAAAGATCCCATACAAAATTCCTTCCAAATATTCATTTTAGGACATACATTTTTTCTATATGAAAAATTATACGAGGTCAGTCCATAATTTCTTCTAACTATCATATAACCTTTCACAAAATTAATTAAAAATTCATACATTTTGCACAAATTTTAGAGTTATAATAATATAACAATAAATGATAAAATAATATTGCAAGAGGGTTGTTTATTACTTCTTCGTAACTACTATTTATAAGCAAATTATGCTGTAGGGTATTACATAGTTGGGCTCTACTGGCACTTAAAGGTTTTAATTTATTTTTACTTTCATCACAACTCCTTTCTCTATTCGAACCGATTTAATTTTAATCAAACGAATTTAAGTAAAATTTTAAATATTGCTCAAAGTGCAATATTTAGACAATTTTATCCCAAGCTCGAATTTTTCTTTTGAGGCAGTTTGTACTTATTTCAAACTATCTATAACATTGGCATTACTTGCTGTTATGTATTCTGAAAACGGTTAACATTCTTATTTTAGAATTTCTTTTAAGTAACATCATAACGTTTTATAGTACAAAACATAAAAGCAAAGAAATAAACATTCTGTGCTCTTTGTGAAATATATACTATAATGTTTGTATATACCAAAAAATTACTTTATGTTACTATTGCGATATTCTTGATGATATTAATATCAGTGTAGACTTATTTATACCTGTATAAATTCCTATAATTCTTTAAAAAATATATATATGTTATCCTTAAGATAAAGTTTGACAAAAGTGTTCATATGTCTTAGGATATTATATAGTCTGCCCAAACTGCACTTGCTTTGTGTCTGTTTCGTATTTTTCCTTGAAACATATTACATATATGTTTACAGTGTTAAAGTATCGTAAAATAGTACAAAATATCAAATGTAATAATGATAGACTTCTTTACTTGAAGAGTATTTTTAAAAGCGTAATTAGAATTAAAAAAATGGTATATAATATAATATTCCATATCCATTATATAAACAAACATGTTTTTTATGCTTATGGATTTTAAAATAAATTATTAAATTTTAGCAAAAAAAAACAATGTAACCAAATTGCCAAATTTGCCTAAAATATTAATTATTTTTTATATGATTTTAACTACAATGAATACAGTAATTTTAGTTATTTGCACAAAGACCTCTTAATAATTTAACTTGACAAGTTGACATATTAAAGAATGACAATCTTCACATACATATTTATGAAAATATAAAACAGATTAACTGTTTTCTTGCACTTTTTCTTGTGTGTTTTCCTTCACTGACATGTAACAAATAACATTATGTACTATTCTGTGTGTCATATATATAAATGACAGGTTTTGTATTTAAATATTAAGAATGAAATTGTTTATTTTTTCATTTAAAAATGTTTTCTTTTACATCTACGTAGAATACAATTTCATAAAAATACAAATACAAATCACAACCACGTGTTTAAAATATAACTTAAATTTAGTTTTAATAAAAATGTTTCACCTTAAGAATTTTCTGAAAAGGTGTTGCAAATAATTAAAGTGTAATATTCCATGTGGTTTTTGAAAGTAGCATTTTTATAGTAATTCATAATTTTTCATGCTTAGAAAGTTTTTTCTTAACATTTAACTTTCCATAAATTTTTAAACAAGATATGAAGAAATCTGTAAATCTTTAGGAGGTTGATAAACTTGAAATTATTTTTAACGGAATTACTTTACACAAAGGCGGCTTTAAAATTTCACATTTAGAAAATTTGATAGTCCAATCATACATAAAAGTGTGAATCTAGCATTTTAAACCGAAGGGAATAAATTCTTTAAGTTAGGACGAAGGTCTGTCGCACTGAGCTAAGAGCTAAGTACCCCTGTGATAATTAAATCATTAGGAATTATTTCATTATGTAATAACTAAGTAACTAAATAACTAAGTTCCATATATAAGATTTTTATATAATAAAATCCAATTCTTTTTATAAAATTGTTGTTTATAGTTTTTTATTTTTTATTTTGTCAGAATTTTTGTATTTTGTTCAAAAAAAATAGTAGCATTTTTACTAAATTTCATAAAAAATTGGAAAAA